>JABUQX010115759.1:0-10000 GCA_015478945.1 Trachelipus rathkii | reverse complement strand
AAACAAAGATGAAAGGAAATGCTGAAAACGAGTGCTGTGGTGTGAAATGTGTATGTGCTGGTTTGGAAAGGAATGAGAGGGGGGAGAGAAGGAGTTGCAATTCTGATGAGTGACTTGTGGTACAGAGTTATGGATGATTTTTGTGTGTGCGAGTACTAGAATTCTAATGGTTATATTTAAGTTTGAAAAGGTCAAGGTATGTGTGGTTGTGACATATGGTCCATCTGAAGGTAATGTTGAAGAGAATGAGATTTTCTGGGATAATCTGAATGATGTTTTGGATGGGGTGAGTAGGAGCTTGAGATTGTGTTGGGTGACCTAAATGGTTGGATAGGTGATCAAAAAAGGGATGGTATAACAGATCTGTGGTTTTCTGGTGTTGGGAGAAAATGAGAATGGTTGGAAGGTGATTGATTTCTATGAGGAGAGAGGTATGATTGTGTAAGTAATACTTCTTAAATCACAAAGAGTTATTTCAATTAAGTTTACTAAAACAGTCGATTTAAAAAATACTGGCAAGCATGGCCAAGTAATGAAGATGAATAGTGAATGTTTGTGGGTTTGACGGGTGCAAGAAGGAAAGGTATTTTGGGGATGAGGTCATTAGTAAGGAGGAGGTAATGGGTAGAGTGAGAAAGTTGAAGAATGGGAAATCCGAGGGATTGTAGGAGAGCAGTAATAGTACCCTTAATATAAGGATAAGGGAAACTGTAGCAATTATAGGGGAATTAGTTTATTGAGTTGTAGGGAAGATAAATGCAGATATTGACGTTCAAAAGAATGTGTCAGGTGACTGAAGACTGATTGGGAATAAGAAACAAGGTGTGTTTAACAAGTGGTAGAGGTGTGTGTGCCTCAAATCTTTACATTGAAACAAATGATTAAGATAATGAGGGAGAAGAAGAATAAATTGTACTTAGGTTTTATGGATTTGCAACAGGCATATTATAGGATTAATAGCAAAGCTCTATGGCAGGTGTTAGTGATATATGGTGTTGGTGGTAGGCTTCTGAATGGAATCAAAAGTATGTATGATGATAGTGAAGCATGTGTAAAAATAAATGGAGTCGAAATATTCATTTGATATTATTAGTTAGGAGTGAGCAGGGATGTGTTATGTCTCTTGGTTATTCGATTGTGTATTTAGGATGGGCATGAAAAATAGATGGAAAATGGCAGAATGGTGTTAGAATGATGGAGAATGGAAGAGAGTAGAAGGTGGCGAATCTGAAGAGAGTTTGAAAGGATTGGTAAAGAGATTTGGCAGGGTTTGTAAAAAGGAGGAGTTTGAAAGTAATCGTAGATAAGAGTAAGGTTATGGTTGTGAGTGAGGACAGGCCTCTGTGTGAAGCTGGTGAGCAGCTGGAACAAGTGTCAAGAGTTTAAATATTTAGGATATATGTTGGATGAAAAAGGAACGGATGATGCAGAGTGTAGTAGGAAAGTTGTGATTAGTAGGAACATTAGAAAACTATAGAGACATAAGAAGCCACATGACCTATCGAGGGACATGTCCCAGTCAAACCACCAACCCAAAACATGCTCTCATGAAAACCGCCAAAGCACCTAGGCTTGTAAAATTCCATAAAACAAAAAATCCACCAATTTGGCTTAGTCAAAAAAAAAAAAAAAAAAATATGATACCCAAACCATCCACAACCTTAATAACTGAAGTGTATGGTCACATAACAGAAGTGGTGGTGCAGTTTAAACTTGGTGGAGTAAAGGGATTAATCTTGAGTGTGCTAGGGTTTTGCATAATGGTATGTTGTTATCTGTGTTAATGTATAGTAATGAGACTATGGTCTGTAATAAGATGTATAGATCTTAAAAGTGCAATGTGCGTTTCTGACAATTTTTTTCATTTTTATTAAAAGAACATTCTTCATGCAGTTTTTAGCTACAATTATTTTAAATATAAACAGTTACCTTTTTTAATCATCTGAATTATATCTTAAAATACATAAATTTATTTAAAGTGTACAAATATTTCGAATATTCGATCCAAAATCGTGAAGGGGGTTTGGGGAGATTAAAAACACATTGTTTTTCAAAAGTATCTTACTATATTTTATTTGGAATTAAACAGAGAATAGAAGAATAGAAATGAATTAATTTGTAAAAGCATATATATAACCGTATATATATATATATATATATATATTATATTATATATATTATATAATATAATATATAATATATATATATATATATATATATATATTATATATATATATATATATATACTATATATATTATATCAAAAAATTGTATTTTGTTCCTGAATTTTGGATAAGAACTGGCAATGACATGTCAGCCTATTTGTAGTTTTTTACACTAAAGTACTATAATATTTAAAATAGAGAACTATATTTACCTTTAATAATTGTTCTTCCGGTTGACGAATTCCGAAGTTCATTAGAGTTATTAGAGTACACGATTGGAAGGCCTTCCTAAATACTCTTTTGGAGAACAATTACTTAAATTATCATTAATTAAGACAGTTATTATGACAAGATGATGATTTATTATTACAGATAGGAATTTCCAAAGGTTTTTGAAAGGGTTTCCTCTCATTTTAAAGGATTCGTTAATCCTTACTTTAATTAACTTAAACTTTATACAAGTTAACTTTAACCATCTTAAAGAAGCTGTGATCGAAGTGGCATAACTTATTGAAAACTGCCGTGATCAATTTAATTAACATTAATAAAAAGAAAAAGACACTTATTGTTTATTTTTCACTTTAAGTTACTAAACGGAGTGTATTTTAAATACATAATACACAATACTAGTTCTATGCTGACAGGTTACTAGCAGAATACTGACGGAGTACACAATACGTGTTGACTAAGTACGTAAGAACGGCATACTGTTCAAATACTGGAAAAAATTTATACTGGAAATTCATATACTGACCGCGTTGGTGTCATGTGACCTGGCGGATGAATATTACTGCAATATTTAAGTCGAAATTTTACTGTGATTTATTTTTACTGTAGTTTAATATTTATTGATGAAAAAATGTACATTTTCATGAATAATTTTTCACACACTCCGGCAGAGGATTGCTTCAAAAAGAAGCAATACCAATACCCTTTGTGTTTACTTAAGCGGTGTGCTTGCGTTTCCTTATTATTATAATTTTTTTTCATTAGTTAAAAAAATATATTTTTTTTTTACTTTTCTTTTTGACTTTTATAAACCGTTAAATCTGCCATGAATAAGCATCGGTCAATCTTTAATAATTTATTTATGCATTTAATTTATAGGATCAGCTAAATTGGAATTGCATAAACGGGGCCTCTGTTAAGAGCAGCTTGTTTCTTCATAGGTCTTTTATATTGCTTTTTATATTAGTTTACTCCAGAAGGTCCAGGTCTGTGTGCTTGTTTTCATCTGTACAGGTGTTTGTAGGTACAGGTGTTACATTTGATAAACTACCACCTCCTGTATTTAATTCGAGGGGTTAAAGGTTGCTGATTGAATGCAATCCTACTTCACCAGAATCTGTTTTTAATTTGACTGATCTGATGTTATTATCGTGACCCATTATGACATCCAACACTCTACCTAATTTCCAAAATGGGCGTGGTTTATTGATGTCCTTTATAGAACCACATCTCCCACCTTTACTTTATCTTCTCAAATACCCTGAAACAAGTGTCTAGACCGTTCCCGGAGACTTAGGAGATATTCCTCATGCCACAAACACCTGAACTCTTCATAGAGTTCATTTTTCTTTATGAGAGGGTAGAATCTAGTACCTCCTTGTTGGGTGCACTGCCCATCTATATTCTATATCAAAATTACTTTTAAATATTAAAATTACATTAAACATGACTTTCAAAAAACAATTTGGGCGGTTATTGTGCCTCCAACTCAGAGTACCAGTCTATAGGTTAGGGTCTGAATTGATTGGCATTTTCTATGTCAGAACAGAGTGGTTTAGTTGTCAAAAATAGGGTCACTTTACTCTTTTCCAGACAGCTTTATACAGACACTGTTTCATAACCTTTATTAACCTTTCCCAATGGCTACCTTGCCATGGAGAAAAGAGGTTAATTTTTACATGTTTGATCGGATTTTTATTAAACTCCTCCTTGAAAGCATTGGTATTAAAGGACTCTTCTATTATATTGCACCCTTTATTAAAATATAAAGCATTGTCACTATAAATGTACGATGGTATACTAAATTTGTTACAAAACCTTTTGAAGGCTAACAGAAAGTCAGAGGTGTTCATAGAGGGTACTAGTTCTAAGTGTACAGCTCTGATGTTTAAGCAAGTGAAAATTAAGATATACATTTTTTCTAACTTTGAGGTGTTGTTTTTGACATATACATGAGAGGTGAAATCAATACCTGTGTGTTGGTAAAGTTTTATGAGATTCATGTGTGTTCTAGGTATGTCAGTGAAACGTGTGTACCTGTAAGAAAGAGCATTGTACTTCTTGCATGTAATGCACTCTAATAAAACAGATCTTACTGCAGCTCTTACCCTTAGGTATCCCACACAACCTTGGATTTCTTGATTTAATTAGAGTTATACCAATGCCCAAGGTGCTTTCTGTGCTCATGGGCATATTTAAAAAGTAGGCAATGTAAAGCCATTGATTGCTTTCCCATTGAATATGGATTAGCTTGTTCATAAGTAATAAGAAGAGCCTTATTATCCTTGCCCGCTTACTTCTTAAATAGCCTGTTTCGTCAAGGAAAAAGATTCAAGTTCGAAAACTAAGCGAGGAATTTCTGAGTCTTTTCAAGGAAGCTTAACTTTTACCTTCCTGTTTATATCATTAAAAAAATTACATATTTCATAATTTTGAGAAAAATTGATTTATTTTAAGCCAATACCTTACAGACTTTTGCTGGTAATCTATATTTACTTTAATTTTACAAAGCCATTTAAAAATCCAGGCAGTGATTCTTAAGACTTTTCGATAGCATGAATATTTACTTAAATCTAAAATACTAATACATGTATTTTCTAATATATTTACATTTACCATTAATAGAGGTAAGGACTCTTGTGGCACACTCAACATAGGATACTTGGGCCAATTGTCTAAATCATTAGTTAACCAAACTGGACCATAGTACCACAGAGCAAATATTTCTTTGTATTTTTTAAGAAGTTATACCCCTAAAAAGGAGTTAAAGATCCCTTCTCTCCGATGCAAGATTTTTTGGAGATGGAGATCGCTTTCAATTTAGATAGTTCAATTTGCCATCCATTTCATTTATTCTATTTTTTAAAAACTTGGATTTTACTTTGGTTTGTCTGGTTAATAACCAGCTCAAAACTACTTGTGAATCCACAGCAATATAATGAATTCAAATAAATGATAATACTAGTATGCTTCCTCATTAAGGTAAAGCATTTCAAGGCCAAATATAACCCCATCAGCTCAGGGAAGGATACTTAACTCCCTAGGCTATTGGCAGGAGCTACCTTGGCTTTTGCAAATATAAAGAGCTTTTATTATCATTATCCACTCCATAACATACAGAATCCATAACCACTTTCAGAGAACTTGTCACAAAAAAGGATTGTAAGCCATACTATTCCCTCAGAAAGAACCCTCCAGATATTGCATCGTATCCAGATGTTCGCAGTTATTGCGCAGTTTATACCACTCTTTCAGTATCTCTTCAGGCACTCTTTCTTCCCAAGCCAAATTATGCTGCCACACTTTTCTCATCAACAATTTACCCCTAACCAAAATAGGAAGAGCAAAGTTAAGAGGACTCCGAAAAAGCTTGGAAAGTCTCAACAACAATGACGCTTAGTTAAATACTCTCCAGAGGATTCTACTTTACTTAATATTGCATTACAGTCAGTCACCACATTTGAAACTACTATCCCAAGATCTTTCAGTAACAATAGAATGCTCTACAAAGGAGTTTTCTTCCTTGAACTTAACACGCAAAGCATCCGATGCTATTCCAAGATCTCAAGATAAAACCCCGCTTCTTCCATTTCGTTTCTTACATTGATGATATATACCTACTATCTCACTTTCTTCTTGCATGCTTGTTAATATTAAATTTATCTACATAGAAACCTGAGGATAATATTTCAGTACATCTATCATGTGGATACTTAGAAGCATGATATTTCATTATATTATGCAGTATAAATGGGGAAGATGTAAACCCAAATATTAAAGTGAGGTACCTATAAGCTTCTAGTTGCCCGTTATTAAACCACAAGAAAGTGTAACCTATTCATGTCCACTTCATCTTTTAACCTTATCATCAAAAACTCTTGTTTTACATCGCTTATGACAGCAGTACGATTTGTTCTGAACACAAGTAGTAGCTTTAAAAGTGAATTCATGAGGTCGTAACCACTGTAAGCTGCCTCATTTCAAAGATGGAAGCAGTTTTATTACTTTAAGTGAACAATTAAAAACTGGTCTTATTTTAGTGGTTACTTGTTCCGTTTGCTCTTATTATAGGTCGATGAGGAAATGAATTTATATTTACTAATATCTGAAGCATCATTAAAATTATATTTACTTTTCAATTTATTCTATTCATTCAATTGAATTCTTGCAAAACCTTATTGTTATTTACTGTTTAAAATACTTTGAGTAATTATTTAAAAATCACTTATTATATTTTCAATATATTTTGGATTTATTAAGAATGAAGTTGGAGATGGGTTCTTCATACCAAGGAAGGCTTACATGTGATAATGGTTGTCTTTGAAAATCATATTCTGATTAAAAATTGAACCTGACATTTAGTCTACAGTGTTCAAGAATGTCTTCGTCTTGCTGATAACCTAAGGATTCCAGCTTAAAAAGATTTTCCAACCATTCTGCAATATCGATGAATCCACAAAACTGTTCAATGGGATAAATAAACTTTTGGATGGTTCTAATACAAAATACACTTGTGTATTCAGCCTTCTGTTATTACATTCAGAATCATTTTTAGGAATTAAGGCATTATTTGTTTCAACTTTTGACTGAGATACAGCATTACTTTTTTACTTTTTCTGGCTTCAACCAAACGTACAATTTGTTCTCTACTTAAAAATTATAAATATTACCTATTGGAATTAATTTATTAGCCAATATGTTAAAACAATGACCACTTGCAAAAGGTACAGTCTGAAAGGATGAAAATAAGTCTATAATTTCTATACCAAGTAAAACATCTACTTTAATATGACTATTTACATGTGAATCATTAAAATTACTATCTGCAAATTTTAAACCATTAAGTTTCATATTTTTAATAACATCAGGAATGCCATCTACTTTATAATTTATATTTAATTCATCATCTATTAGAAAAGGAATAAAAACTATTCTTTTAAAAACTCTCACTCCAATCAATGTTTGATGAAACCTTTTAATTTTAGAACCAATGAAAGTTTGAACTTCATATTCTATTATAGGAAGACTATTTATATTAGATTATTAGCTTTTCAGCAGCTTCTCTAGAGATATAAGATCTACTTGACGCTGTATCGATTAAACATCTGAAAGCCTTTTCTTTACCATTGAAACCATATTTAAAGAAGTGGTAGGCGAAATATATTCATTCTCTAAACTTTGATGAAAAGTTATGCAATGATTGGTCGTTGTATTTACCACCTCACTATTATTAACATTACACAATGGTTGTATGTGTGATCTACTTCCACATTTACACGGAAACCTCATTTTATTATTATTACCAAAACATTGTGCTTTCGGATGGTTGCCAGCACATTTCGCATAACCCCAACTCTTTTACTCTATTAATTCTGCCTTCAAAATTGCTATACACAGGACAAAGTCCTAAAGAATGAAGCCCAGAACATAATTTACACTTTTTTTCAACCTCTTTTACTTTACTCGAGGTTTGAAAATTTGCCAAAGAATGTTGTTTACTTGTAGCATTATTTTGAGATGTTTTTTCTTTTTGAGTAGTAACAAGTGTATTTTTGCTTTTGAGTTTGGCACTTACTGTTCTTTCTGAGGAAGAACTAGTAATAATTAAAATTTCAACTAATCCTGATAATTGTCCCCAATTTCTTTAATATCAGGATAATTGTGCCCTACTTTTCTTATCAGGTCCTTCAAAAATACTTTAGGTAGCTTTTTACTACTATATGTGACAACAAACAACAGCCTGGACTCTTTGAGATTGTAAAATCCAAATTATGCACCTGTAGATCATAAATAAGTGCCCTGATCGGTTGAATGCATTTTTTTAAGGATAAAAAAATCTTTTATCATATTTGGATCTATATTAATAGCTATCAAAGAGGCAAACAAGTCATTTTTTATAGTAGTTATCCATATATTCCTTTTTAAGCAATTCTAAGGCTATTTGAAAATTTTCAGGCACTATTGTTAAATGAGAAACAATACTTAGAGGGTATTCTCTAAGAAAGCTGATAAGATACATAAGCTTAACAGAATCACTAAGCTTAGCATTATTTCCAACAAGATTCATAAACTGATTGTAAAAAGCATTAAAGCTTACCTTCTCTACATTACCATCAAAATTAACACAAGTCATAACTGGTAATTTCATATTTGTTTTATTATAATCAGAGTTATTTAAGGCTTCCACAAAACTATCAGAAATATTAGGTTCTGTCTTAGCAGTCTCTTTACTTAAAATAAATTCATTAAAAACATTTAATTTAATTTCTAATTCTAAATAATAATCACTTTGACTTTCTATTTCAGAGTCCATATTTAGGCCTTCAAGCTCAGATTCCATCAATACATCATCATGCTTTCACAACAGTTCTTTATTTTTAACATCAAATTATTTATATTCCATTTTATTTGAGATTTGCGCAAAAAATAATACCCAAACTTTCATTAGTTTTCAATTCATTCAATTTATTTACTAATTTCAGACCTTTTTAGACCTTCAACTGTTTAAATTTGATAAATTTGTCCATCTTTGAGTTCAAATGCTTAATCTAAAAGTGTGTGCGTGTCATAAATTATACTCTCGATATTGTGTCTAACCAATTATGAATTTAAAAATATATTAGGCCTACAACTACCTAGGCCTTCACAAAACTTTTGTCAAAAACTGAATTTTTCAGCTCTAGGGTTAGCCTATTTTTCAATCATTATTTTTCATTTCATTAATTTTCCAAATTTTCAAGGAAAACCGCAAACACACTGCTTTGTTTATATTACAAAACATTAATCATTAGAAATAATTATATATTATTATTACAAACTAAGCTTCAATAAATCGGTCAAAATTAAATACGTTATCATTAACACTTCAACAATCATATACTAAGAAATATATCGATTATTTAAAGTATGATATTTTAATCGATAATCACAGAAACATTACTTCGATTATTTAAACTATGATATTATAATCGATATCACAAAAAATATCGATGGAAGAATGATATTATAAATTTCGATTATTGAAAGATAATATAAGCAATATTAAAATCGATTATCCTATTACTATAAAAAGACTATTTACAAAAACCTTTCAATACCATTGGAATTCCCTACCATTTTGAACACGTGATTTAATTTATTGCGACACATGTAACGCATGCGCAGAACTTTAATTTAATAACTTTTAAGTTTCTACACAAGTTTAAATTTTTATTTAACTTTTCCAAAACTTTTTAAAAAATTAAAGCACTTGTTGCAATCTAGGAAATTAATTAAACTTTTTCTAATTAAGGATTTGAAGCATACTTAAAAAGCTAAATTTTTTTATTAATAAATTTTCAATGTCTAAGGCTTTTAGAAGTAACCTTTTTTAAATTAAGATAAGCTGATCGCCATAGATCGAAAACCGTTTCAAATATATTCAAAGATTAATTTTTGCATAATTTTCGAATAAGAAGAGGCTTCTTGACGCCACCAGACATTTTAGCTGTTTTTTACACTAAAGTACTGATAATATTTAAAATTAATAACTCTCTTTTTGAATGCTCACCCGGTTGACGAATTCCGAAGTTCATTAAGGTTATTAGAGTACACGATTGGAAGGCCTT
>JABUQX010115758.1:12500-14953 GCA_015478945.1 Trachelipus rathkii | reverse complement strand
ATGATACAGAATGAAATATTACAGTCATTTAGTCAGCTTATACAAAGGAAAATTAATTAAGAAAGAATAAAAATTAATTAAAAAATTTTTTTTTCAATTATGGAAAAAAAATACCTTATATGACAAAACAGAACAGTTTTCACTTTGTGTAAGGTACGCGATTGGTGGTGATGGAGGTGATACTCCTTTTACTTAAGAGAGGATTTTTTATCATTTGTTCCGGTTTATGATATCTCAGGGAAAGCATTGGCAAATGTAATTTTGGAGAGACTCGGCTATCTTGGTTTAAATCTCGAAAATTTAAGAGGCCCAGGATATGAAGGAGCCTCTTCCATGAGAGGCGAATTCCGAGGAGTGCAATCTGTCATTCGGAATGAGTATTCTAAAGCTCTATACACACATTGTGTAGCACATTGTTTAAATCTATGTCTCTCAGACTTCTAAAATTCAGGCAATTCGAAACGTCTTAGGATTCAACTCTGAAATATGCACTTTTTTCGATCGAGTCCGAAGAGCACAAAACTTCTGGAAGATAAAATAAAAGAGTTTTCTATTAACCAAAATAACAAGAGGATCAGAAAGATGTGCGAGACCAGATGGTGTGAACGGCATGAAGCGGTTTTCCTTTTTAAAGAGACTCTTGAGCCAATACTTTCGTCATTGGAAGAAATAAAAGAATGGCCTGGTGAATTATCAAAGAAAACTACTTCGTTGTTAAATTCAATCAATAATATGAATTTTATAATAACATTATACGTTTTAAGTAAATTTCTTGGAATAACCTACACCTTGTCAAAACAGTTACAGAGTGTCCATTTGGACATTGTCAGTGCAATAAACTTAGTAAAAGACATTATTCAACTTCTCGAAAAAGATAGACAAAATGCAGACACAGAGTTTAAAACCATAATTACACAAGCTAAAAATGTATGCGACAGCTTAGGTATTGAAATAACAATTCCAAGAACTACAAAGTTCCAGAAACATCGTTGCAATTTTATTCCGTTTATTGATGATCTGATTTCTTCGTTGACTGATCGATTCTTCTCGCTTGAAACCACTTTCATTTCACTTCAGTATATTTTACCAGAAAAGTGCAATGTACCTCATAAGCATATTGAAAAAAGCATCCTCTTTTATAAAGACGACCTTTCAGACCCTCACGAGGATACACTAAAAGGGAGAGTGGTGGCACTTGTAGCGTAAAGTCTGTTAGAAAAATGAAAAACCAAAACTGCGATCGTTGGCTTTGGCTAAAAGTGTGACAAGAGAAGTTTCCTAACATGCTACCTTCTCCTGAATATCTTAGGCAGTATTGCCTGGTATCCACCGCAACAGTTAGAAAAAAACCTTTTCGACATTAAGGCGTCTGAAAACGTATTTACGGAATATTTTTGGAGAGGATCGCATTACAGGGTCTTGCTTTACTGTCAATTTATCGAGATCTCAGCACTGAAGTCAGCAATGAAAATATTTTGAATCACTTCAGTCAAAAAGCAAGGAAACTGAAATTGACCTTATAAAACGATGGTAAGTTCTTATGAGAACTTTATATATTATATATGAATATATATATATATATATATATATATATATATATATATTATAATATATATATATATATATAGTATATATAATATAATATTATATATATATATATATATATATTTATAATAATATATATATATTATAATATATATTAATATATATTAAATATATATATATATAATATATATATATAAGTATATATATATATATATATATATATATATATATATATATTATATATATATATATATATATATATATATATATAGTGAATATATATATATATATATATATATATATATATATATATATATATTATATACTATCTCTTTCCTCTCCCAGGAAGGATTCTTCATCCTGTCAGCCGCGCAAACATCTTTCTCCAGACGTCCCTCTCCTGCACTATTCCTCTTCTCTTCAGCGCTCTCATTTTTGGTAGCTGACATCTTTCCAGAGAGTCCTTCACCGACTCCGCCCATCTCTTCTTCGGTCTTCCCCTTGGTCTTCTGCCCTCTGGTGTCCATTCCCATCTTCTTTTCGGCATTCTCTCCTGCTCCATCCTCTCTAGATGTCCCCACCATCTCAATCTCCTCACATCCATCTTCAGTGTCATCTTCTTCACCCCTATACTTTTCTAATTACTTCATTTCTTATTCTGTCTCTCCTACTCTTTCCATCATAGTTCTTAATACCCTCATCTCCGCCGGCTTGTATTCTACTCTCCTCTCTTCTCGGTTGTTAGTCCATCGTTCCGCTCCGTACCAACAGGTCGGAGTAGTATACTGTAAAAAAATCACGTTTTTAACTTCTAATTCAAGACGTTTCTATCTTCATTTATGGGTATACCGTTTTCATAACTAATCCGTACTTTTCCATTCTTTTGCGTAATCTCTCTCCACTTCCTC
>JABUQX010115758.1:0-5000 GCA_015478945.1 Trachelipus rathkii | reverse complement strand
GGATTCTGAGAAACACAACTATTAATTGTTTTATAGGATGAATGATGGACACCTACAACAACAACTAAAACAACTACCAGAAAGGAATCAGAGAGAATACCACTGAGAGAAGGATAGATAACAAAGGAGAAAAATTTAGTGTTTAGACCGAAATGTCGAAAAGCGGAGAATCAAAAGTCAGAAAGAAGGGAAAGGGGATCTCCCTTTGAACTTTCTTTACGGAAGCCAAACTTGCGATCAGATATAAGATTAAAAAAATTATGATATTTCCAAAGCTTGCTGTTAATGACAGAGTCGAAACTTAGAGGATTCAAAGCGGTTCCACTTCTTCTACATGGGCTAAATGAATGCACTCTTCCAGTAGGAAGGAAAAGTCGAAATAAATAGGCATAGTAGAAACAGTTCATCAAGTGAGAGTGCAAGTTCGGAAGTATAAGTTTTGAGAACTACAGGCAGGAATACTAGTAAGAAACAGTACGCCTTCTAAGTACTGAGCTTAGAGAGGGAAGAAACTACAATATTAGAAATAAATCAGTTGGAGTAAGGTGGAGAAAGATAAAAAGCCCTGGGGGAAAATTTTTTTGTTTTTTTTAAAAAGGAATGGAATTAAGAAATGGTTAAGCGAAGAGATCAACTTTAACTGGAGGCAAAATTGCAGTTTTGCTATCGAAAGACAGGATACTTTGTGAGAAAAAGAACGAAAAAAAAGTTAGAGCTCACATTTTTTGAAAAATGCGAGAAAGACTGTAAATAGAAGGAATCATCATGTGAAAAAGAGTTTATACTATACTGAAAATATATTTTGCATGGTTCCGCAATGAATAGTATGAGTTTCTGGAATTTTAAGACTTTGGAAATTCCTGAAGAAAACATACTTGTAACGAATAGAGCGAGAACAATCAGAGTTAAATTAAGGTTTATTAGTCTAACTTGAAGGGATAAAGAACGAAATGAAAGTCTGGATGCTAGAGAGAATCACCCTTGAACAGTGATCATTTCAAGAAAAATCCAAGAAGAACGACCTCAAGTTCGACTAGTTTGTGGAACCGAAATGTCAAAAAACGTTTCCTTACTTTAATAATGGACCCTTCCTTTGGATGTCTTGAAGAGCAAGAACGGTATACAGATATAAGATTATCAGGGAAACCCAGAAGTGGAAAGAACTTAACATTATAAGAAGAAGGATTGGAAGTTAAGAAAAGATGAAGTTTACGGGGTTCATCATCAATCTCCAAGATGATCAGGGATGTTTGTATGAAGTTGCATAAACTAATCAACGTTATTGTAATTAGAGAAATGGAATGCTAGAACATCATTTGAATCTTGAGAACTTGAGGAAAGTCACTGGTTAAGACTTAAGGTGACATTGAAATCATCCAAATGACGATTTCAAAAAATATATATATATATATATATATATATATATATATATATATATATATATATATATATATATATATATATATATATATATATATATATATTATATATATATATATACTGTACATATATATACACATACATACATATATATATATTATATATACATATTATAGATAATATATTAATATATATATATAATATATATAAATATATATATATATTATATATAATATATATATATTTATATATATATAATAATAATATATATATTAATATATAATTATATATATATATATAATATATATATATATTATAGTATATATACTGTACATATTTATATATAATAGTATATATAATATATTATATATTATATATATAATATATATATATATATATATTATATATATATATATATATATATATATACTGTATATATATAATATATATATATATATATATATATATATATATATAATATATATATATAATTATAATATATATATATATTATATATATAATTATATTATATATATATATATATATATATATATATATATATATATATATATATATATATATATATATATATATATATATATATATATATATATATATATATATATATATATATATATATTTTATTGTCCAATATCTTTGAAAATGATTGGAAAATAAAACCTAAAAAAAATATACAAAATTTTAAGTTGATATAGTTCATTATTTTTAAAAATTCATTCGATTTCGGTACTTCTGGTTTAAGTATTATATAGTAAAGTATCCGTAAAGTACTAGAAGTATACGATATTTATACGATTTCAGCACATGTTATTAATACTATATAGTATTGAATTCGCAATGTTTATTTGATCTTAACAAATGTTCTTTTAGTACTATAAAGTAAAGAATTTGCAGTGTTATAAATAGTATTATGCGATTTTTATGAGATTTATAGTTGAGAAATAGTAAAGAGAAAACGTCTTAATTTCTTATCAGTATAACTGTAATTTGATTTTGTTTTTTTTTAATTTAATATATATAAAATTCAAATTAATAAATATTAAAATAATGGCAAATCCTTTAAATTGTATAAAAATAGTGTAATAACAAAAAACGATTCGTGATATTTTGTTTATAAGGAATTTAAAAGCAGGTGGGGAAAGTAATGGGGCAGGCAAAGTGGGTGACTAGGTGAAAAATATAGAATAGACAATGTATGTAAATTAAAAACGTATGAACCTAAATATTTCTATATTTCAAATTAAAAAAATAAGTAAATAAAACATTTCCCTTTTGCATTCTAATTATTATTATATTTGAAACTTTGCTTAAATATTGAATAAAAAAGGGGATGAGAAATATAAATAATAAACGTTTACTGAACAGAAAACCAACCAACAATCTGTCTAATTTTTTGAATAATTTCTTAATAATTTCAATAGTTACACAATTTAATTCGATTGACTGAAACTTTCAAATAATTTTAATTTATTTATATCAAATAATGCTGCAATATACTCATTTATTCAATTTATTTGTTTAAAGGTTCTAGTGTTAGAAGACACGCATGAAATGATAATAAAAAGAGCACCTAAGAAAGAACTTATATTAATGACTGGGAACCCTTTTATGATAGAAGATAAAAAGCCTTGTCCATATATAAGACTCTCTTATTCTTTTCTTTCTCCAGAAGAAATGGACGAGGTATGTACTGCTGCTTTTGTGTAGTGTTAAATAAACCCATCGTGATGTTTATTACACCTTTATAATTTAATGTTTTTAAACTATCCTCTCTTTCCAAGTGAGGATAAAATTTATTCAACCTATTTCGACTTTTTCCATGCATCTTGCTTCCCTTTCTGTTTTCTTATATATCCTCATAACTATTTAGGTTCTTTCAGTTCTAAACAATTTCACAATTAAATCATGCACACGATCACATTCCACACAATACTTAATAATTCAAGAAATACTTTGAAAAACTTTTCACTTAGTTATAAATTTGTATACTGATATAAAAGTCAACATAATTAAATCGATTTAATTGCTGTTCAAGACTATCTTTCCTAGATTTGTCTTATTATTATTATTATTATTATTATTATTATTATTATTATTATTATTATTATTATTATTATTATTATTATTATTATTATTATTATTATTATTATTATTATTATTATTAATTATTATTATTATTATTATTATTATTATTATTATTATTCTTATTATTATTATTATTTATTATTGTTATTATTATTAATAATGTCTTCATTATTATTATTATTATTAATATTATTATTAAATAATATTATTGTGTAACTTTAAGAAGTTGACTCATCTTAAAAACTTATTACTAAAGAAATAATTTAATTTCAAAGTCCCAAATTTTAATATTTTTAGGCAAAATGTCTTTAATTTCAACGTTCCTTCAAATATAATAACTTAAAAATATATTTAGGTAAAATGTCTTTATATATATATATATATGCTATAATATAACAATAATATGTATATATATATATATATATAATATATATATATATAAAATGGATGACTGTCATATACTACAGTGAATACAGAAAAAAGTTTAGTATGATATTCCTTGCATAAATACCAAAGATATCTGCGTCAATAATATGAAAACACCTCGTTTCCAAGATACAAGCCACAAGGTGATGAAACTTATGTGGGACATATCGGATATATTCCATGCCTGTCCCGTGCACATCTCAACCTTTAATAATAGCACAAATATACCGTAGGAAAATTTTATTTACTAGTTCGTATCTCGCTTCATTTATGCATATACTAGTCCGTGTCGCGTCTAATTCTGTGTTTAAGTGTTGCTCATATTTTCAAAATGAATTACACAAATAGTGAAATGTGCGATATGCATTTTGTTTACAGTCGTACGAACGGTAATTCATTAGCAGCCATGCGTCTATGAAGAAATGTACCCTAATCGTGTCATCCCGCCTCATACTATGTTTGCACGTCTCCATCAACGTCTTAGAGAAACAGGAAGTTTTAAAAAACTTACTAATAGAAACGGGCGACAGTATCTGCTCCAGATGTCGAAGAACAGGATCTCCAAGAACACGGTCCTACAACAAGTACCAGAAACATTGCTGCAACATTACATCGTAAGTCATTCGACAGTTTTCATGGTGTTAATCAGCTTCTGTACACTTATCACATCAACGAGTGCAGGCACTTGTACCCACAGATTTTTTTCCTGCTAGCTTTGTGTCGATGGATGCAACAGAAGATTATTGCAGACAATCCTCACCATTTAGCAAAAATATTCACCGATTAGGCAAACTTTTCCAGAGACGCCATATCGAACTTCCACAACAATCATATATGGCTGATGAGAACCCACATGCAATAGTTGAACAGCCGCCATCAACACCAGTTTTCATTGAATGTATGGGTCGGAATTGTTGGCGACCATTTGATAGGTCCATTCTTATTACTAGCGAGGCTACTGGAGACGTTTATCGCCAATTTGTTGAACATGACTTGCCTACGCACTGGAAGACGTCCCATTACAATTAAGATCGAAAATGTATTTCATGCACGACGGCGCTCCAGCTCATTTCAGTTTAGTTGCTCGA
>JABUQX010115757.1:10000-30000 GCA_015478945.1 Trachelipus rathkii | reverse complement strand
TTGCAATAACAATAATATTAACGATGATGATGATAATGATGATGATGGTGACAATGTTAATATGATAATGATTATGCTAATTAAATACCAAATAAAAATAATAATTATAATAATAATAATAATAATAATACTTAATAATAATAATAATGATAATATAATAAATAATATAATAATAATAATAATAATAATAATCATTAATTAATAATAATAATAATTATAATAATATAATAATATAATAATAAAATAATAATAATAATGACAATTAACAATAATAATTATAATATAATATATAATAATAATAATTATTATTATTATTATTATTTTTATTATTATTATTCATTATTTTATTATTTATTATTATATTATTATTATTATTATTATTATTATATTATTATTATTATTATTATTATTTTTATTATTATTATTATAGGAGCTCAATATAGTATATATATATATATGAATGGATATTTATATATATATAAATATTATCTATATATATATATATTATATATATATATTATTATAGATTATTATATATAATATATATGTTTATATTATAATATTTTTCAATAATAATAATAATAATAATAATAATAATAATAATAATAATAATAATAATAATAATAATAATAATAATAATAATAATAATAATAATAATAATAATAATAATAATAATAACTATTAATATCTATTTTCTTGTTGTATTAATTATTTTTAATAATATTATTATTTTATAATTATTATTATTATTATTTTTATATTATTATTATTATTATTATTATTATTATTATTATTATTATTATTATTATTATTATTATTATTATTATTATTATTATTATTATTATTTTTTTTCATTATTATCTATAATTATTATTATTAATTAATTATTATTATTATTATTATTATTATTATTATTATTATTATTATTATTATTATTATTATTATTATTATTATTATTATTATATAATTAATTATTATTAATGATTATTTTTATTTTATTCATTTTATTATTCTATTATGTATTATCATTTATTATTATTATTATTATTATTATTATTATTATTATTATTATTATTATTATATTTCTTAAGGTAAGCACTAAAGGAGAAGGAAATGGTAATTAGAGTGAACAAATTGAAATGCTTGAATAATAAGATCACAAAAAAGAAATTTGTACGAAGGAAATGCATTAGACAGGATACCAAAGGAGAAGGTGTAGGATGTTAAGTAATGGAAGATTATCTTGAAAGTAATGAAGTATGTGTGAGAGGACTTAGAGTTACGAGATTGATACGATTAGTTGGAAAAGTATAGAGAGAGTAAGTAGTAAAGAAAAATTATTAAAATAAATTGAAAAAGATGTTGTGTAAAGGTTTTTGGAAATGTGTAAAGTGTTTTGTTTGAACTTGTTTCTCCTGAAGGTTCATTCACTAAGGTGTGATAATAATCAATCTTTGTGATTTGGTGAGGATATCTTGAAGGAAGGAGTATCTTAAGGTACTAAATATATGTGCATCTGAAGGAGGATATAAAAGGATTATTTACGAGACATCTAAATATTCAAATAATAAAAACAAACATTCATGAACTTTGAATTTGGTAGAATGCAGAAAAAGTTTTCAGTCATTAGCTCTATTAGATTTTTATTTTTAAGCAATGAAATAATTGATATATTCCATTGTCATAGCGAGTGCCAAATTCGCCTAGTACCATAAAGTTTATGCGTATGTACTGCGTTTATTTTTCGATTCATTACTATTTTTTTTGCACATTAAATAAACACATAACACTAAATATTTTATACTCATCTTAAGGTTATACCAGCACATTTATACGAACATTGCACATTTAAATTTAATTAACGCGAATTATGTCAAATGTCGTTTAAATGGAAGGCATGTGTTCATTTAATGCGTTTTATTAAACTCATTTTTTTTTAACGCGTTTTATTTTTATACGTTAACACATTGCTTGATTATTATCGACAATATTAGGCGTGTAAGTTTTACAAGTTTATCTACTTAAATACTTTTCATTGTGGCGCAGTCCGAACAGGGGACAGTTTCATGGACAGGGTCCAAGGTTCATACATCATTCTGTAACATAAGGTAGAACTACCTAGTAAGTTATGTTCCCATAAATAGAATAGTAATGCTAGCGAGGTGTATAACTTTAATAAAGAAAAATTACTTTTTATTGCACGTAGAAAAATTGAACAATTATTCATTCTTTTTTATTTATTATTATCATTACTATTTTTATTATTTTATTATTATATTATTTATATTTTATTATTATATTAATTATTATTATTATATATTATATTATATTTATTATGATTATTATCATTATTATTATTAATTATTAGTTATTATATTATTTATTATTATTATTTATTATTATTATTATTATATTATTTTATTATATTTTTACAGGTATGCAAACTGTTAGATATTATTGACCCTTAAAATAATACCCTATGTAACTTTTGAAATGCAAAAAGATAAAAGAAATTAGTTGCACTTAAAAGAATATTCAGAACAAACTTTAGGTCTGGACTCTAGATTCTAGATGTTTCGATCTGAAATTTAATAATTTTAATATTGATTATTAAAATCAATTTATCTTTTTGAAATTTAGACTTTTTGCGTCCAACATTTCTAATTCTCAAAATTTTGTTGGGACTTTTGCGAATTTATTTGGCTTTTGCGATTTCCTAAATAAATCTACTTCGGATGGAGTTAGAATAGATCATTTGAGTACATCGAAATGGGAATGTCAAGTTTAAAATGACGAAATGTTCTACCATTAAAAGTCAAGGGAAGTACCCTATAGCTTCTGGAATTACTTGAACATTGTGAAATTTTTAAAGAAGTTATATTAAAAAATGTTTTGATCAGTCAAATTTTTATAAAGTTGGTTCAACATTTGATATACAACTACAAATCGAAATTAAATATAAAAAAAACAATTAAAATACTATTTTGTTTATTTATTTATTTTTATTTATTATAAATTGTCTAAATTATTGTTTATTTTTTTGTATGCCCCAGGATAAACGTTAATATTCCTCGAAAAATGTTAAAATTTTTCATTAACATACTAAAATAAGTATATTCCATAATATATTATTATATATATATATATATATTAATATATGTTTATATTATTATATATATATATATATTTTATATATATATATTATATATATATATATTAATATATTTATATATATAAATAATCAGGTAAAGAAAAGAACACCCAAACGATGGGTTCCCACAATTTTCCTAGTCGAAGATATGACGTACTATTTACTTATGGATTAAGATTTCAATAAATAATCTAAACTGAAATCAAAGTTTAACTAGTTTTGCAAATTAAAAATTAATAATATCAAATTTTTAATAAACATTAAAAACTAAAATTATAAAAAGTAGCTTTACAGAATTAATTATACAGTCCTGCAAAATTTAACTTTTTGGAAAATGTCTTTACTTTTAGGTGTTTCATTATATTGGATTTGTTTTCCTGATTTCAAATATGACCTCAGTTTTTTTTTCCATCGCGTAAAGTTATTTTAGAATTGGGTATAAAGTTTGAAAAACAAAAACAATATTAAAAAATTATAATAAAATTTATTTTTTTAACGTTATATAGGATACAGAGTACAAAATGCGTAGCTAAAATAAGGCAAAAGCATACAAATATAATTTAAATCAGGTCGAAGTCTCATAATACCGTTCCTATTTTCGTCGATGAATCTTTGTACTCTTCCGATTGTGGTTATTATGTGGATTGCCCTTCTTTGCATCAGCACTAATCGGCCTATCATGTGACATTCCATTCATTGGTATCGTCTTTCATTTCTTTATATCTTTGGTGAATGGTTCACAGCTCCTAGATTGTCTGGGAAGTAATCTAGAGGCGAGGTATAAAATATGAACTTTAATGCTCATGCTGCAACCCAAGTCTTTAAACGTTCTCTAACATATTTTCAACACTATTTTTGTAATGTGGATCTTTCTTGATTCGAAGAAGTTTTCACAACAGTCTTTGAATCTCTCAAGACGATTGTTTTCGGTTTCTTCCCATTTACTTTCAAATAGTTCATTCTTTCACAGGTTTTCTAATGTCTGGCCAATATCCTTCATTTAGCTTTGCATCTGACAAATTAGGAAACTTGGTGCAAGATATTTAAAAACACAATCCATATTTTGTGTGCTTTCACATGCTGTTTATCATCATAATTTTATTTGAAGTCGGGGAAGTAAATGCTTTTGGATCTACTAAAAACTCTCTATTTGTACATTTTTTATCCCGGCTGTAGGGATTTTCTGAGTGGCCATTTTTTTTAATTAATGCTTGATCTTATCTGGCTATCCCATTACATAGGAAACACGGGTGCTTTGTGTATCCACTTTGTTGTCTAGTTAACATGGAGAAGTTACCTTTTAAATCTCAAAAAATGCGTCAACCATGGTCTTTAATTAAGTGTTGTAGGGATCATTTCCAAATTTTCTAAACCTCTTTCAATGAACAGAATGTCCCAGACTAAGGAAGCATATTATTTACGTAAAGATAAGTACAGCTTTGAGAATTCTTTTCGATGTCGGTAAAGAGTCGCCAGTCGCTTGTATTGTAGTCCCAATATTGAGAACATTTCATGAGTCCGGGAACATCAGAGCAGCACACTAGATCGTCTCTTTGTGAGAAAAACTGTTCAAATCTTCCTCTCTATCTTTAAACCATGAAAACGACGTCCCTTTGGCTAACAGATGTTTTTCTTCAACCGTGAAGCCTAAAAACTTTCCTTTCTGAATCTTTAGAGAGGCCCAAGTTTCACAAAATTCAATTCGGGACTGTGTGAAAAACTTGCGGTTCTTCACACCAGGATTTATAAATCACCATTTGGTTTTTTATCTATCATAGATTTAATTCTCTATTTTTTTGATCATCAAAACATCAACTAAGTTTTCGGAAGCAGAAGGAACAGGTAGTCCTACCCCATGGGGCAAAGGACATATTGCGGATCTTACCTGTGGATATAATGTACTTTGTGTTTTTTAAGATTAAAGTGCCCAATTACAGGACAAAAGAAACAAATCATCGCTGTGATTTTGAGGCTCCCTCAAAATCATGGGCACTCTAAAACGAAAGATTGCTTCTTACCTCGTGACCACTTACGCAGCTCTTCAACACACACGGAACATACAATGTGAGGCACCCATGTCTTGTCTTGGTCTCCCAATCTAATTCAAATTTCAAAAATGCATTGTATTATTTGTAACGAAGTTCTGTTATTTTCTTTATTGTTTTTTTTTTTACTGTATAACTGCCGCAGTTGTAACAGAACGAGTTAGGATTTTTGATTACAGCCTATGTGGAAGCCTATATATATATATTTATATAATATATATATTATATAATTATTATATAATATAGTATATATATATATTATATATATATATATATATTATATATACAATAAACAGCAATTTATCACTTAAAAAAATCTACTCGCAAAAAGCAAAGCACAACACTTTGGTAGTCAGCTTCGTGTTTCTTAGTCACAAAGTTTCACGATTAAAGTATGAAAGTATGTTGAGATCGAAACGTAATGTTAACCAAATATACTACAAAACCAGACGATTAACAAACGATCTATTTATTACACTGTTACATCAATGATTTTCTTGACAATGAATCCAACCAAACAATTAAAAAATATATACAAATATATATATGCGAAGAACAGGAACGAACATGTTTTACTTCGTTATTTTGAAACTCTCTCTCTTCTCTCTCTCTCTCTCTCTCTATCTCTCTATGGGTATATTATATTTTATGACTATTTATATTATATATATAATTTATATATATATATATTATAATATATATATATAAATATATATATATATATATACATATATATATATATATATATATATATTATATATATATATATATTATATTATATATATATATATTATATTAATATATATATATATATATATATATTATATATATATAATATATATTGTTATATTATAATATATATAATTATATATATATATATATAATATTATATATTATATATATTATATATAATATATATATTATATATTATTATAATATATATATATAAATATATATTTATATATATATATATATATATATTTATATATTATCATATTGATATTCGATTCTTGGGGTATATCCATATTAGAAGATACTTGTTATTTTTGCAAAAAAAACTGTACGTGAGGATGAAAATGAAGTCATTTTTGAAATCAGCGCTGTACACTAGATTTAAAATGCTTAAAAACGATTAAACAAGTATTTTATCGCAGGCCTGTGTTATTATTGAAATCCAGCAACCCATCGATTTGATACTCTCTCTCTCTCTCTCTCTCTCTCTCTCTCTCTCTCTCTCTCTCTCTCTCTCTCTCTCTCTTCTCTCTTCTCTCTCTCTCTCTCTCTCTCTCTTCTCTCTCTTCTCTCCTCTCTCTGTAATTTTTTTTTTTTATTATAGAGAAGGTAAATCCTTTTTTAGTTGTTTAATTTTTAAGCGGTTTAGTGATTACCAAAAATTTATTTTTCATTTTTTTCAGTCTTTAAATGAAGAAAAATAAATAAGTAAGCAAATAAATGACGCTGAAAATAAATCAAACATGTTTAAATGACGTTGAAAATGATGTTGAAATTAAGTAACTTAAGTGACGTAATTAAGTATATTTAAATGGCATGTAAACTAAAATAAATACATTTAATTCAGTTAAATTAAATACCGTATATCGGAGGTCTAAACTTTATCACGGACCCTTAGAATATTTTTTGTTCCCGACAATCCTTTTTAATTTCAAATACAAGGTATTACAAAAACTCAAAGAAGCTACTGAAGCTACAATCCCGAATTTGCCTAAACTAAAGAAAATAGAAAATAAAACTTTGTCACGGACCCCTTAGAATATTTTTTGTTCCCGAGAACAATTTCAATTACCAATACAAGCTATTTCAGAAACTCAAAGAAGCTACTGAAGTCACAAACTAAAGCAAATAAGGCAAAAAACAGGATTGAACTTCAAGTAACTCAAAGAATCTTCAGAAGAAAATAAAGAAAGAAATAGCTAATGACTCAAGAGCTAAAGGAATCCACAAAGAAGAAAATTAAAATATTGAAGTAGACTCCAATCAATTGACAAATTCTTCAAATAATAAAAGAAGCAGCCCTATACCAAAAAAATCATATCCCATCTCTTCTGGAAAAAAAAACCAATTCATCAGTACTGAAGGTCAGTTGAAGTTAAAGTTGTTATAATTATAATTGGTGTAAACTGTAATGTTGTATGAATGTAAAATAATATCTCAAAAATAAATATAAATAAAAATGAGTTTATATAGCAAATACAAAAATGACGTTTTTAAAGCAGATACACATGAGGAAAGAAACAAATAAAAAAATATTTTATTTTGTATAATTATATTATGTAAACGATATTTATATAATATACTTTGTATTCTTTATATATATATATTATAATATATATTTATATATATATATAATATTTTATAATATAGTATATATATAGTATACTATATATATTAATATATAATATATTAATATATACTTATATATATATTAAAGAAACGTTCATACTGTTTCAAATTTCGGATGTAATAATTGACTATTATGGAACACCGTTTTATTTCTTGATTGGTGAGAGAGAATCACAATATATATATAATATATATATATATATATTATATATATATATTATATATATATTATATTATATATATATATATATATCTACTATATATATATATATATATAATATTTACTATATATAGTATATATGTGTAGTGTGACGTGAAATTAATTAATATTAAATTTAAATGCTCGAAAAAAATTATTAAAATATTTTAAATAAAATCACATTATATTTAATGTTAGTATAAATTGTTCAAATAAAAAATGACCAAATGATATCAACGACATACCTTACATTATAAATTTACCCTAAATCAGTACCAAATAGCAATACCTTTTACCAAACGAAAATTCCTGAACATCAGTAATTTATAAAATAGGAATTGTTTCTATAAAGAATTGTTACCAAAAAAAAAAAAAAAAAAAAAAAAAATCTGAAAAATGCAAAAAAACTACCAATCTCCCACACATAATTATTTTCTCTTTCGTAATGGCTACTTAAACTAATTTAACTTAATTTCTTTTCTGTACAAAATATCAATCCTGAATCAAAATAAATGGTTAGTCTCTTACCTCTCATTAATGCATCCATAATCTGTAAAGAATAATATATATTTATATTTATATATCTTTTTAATATATTATATATATATATAATATATACTATATATATATTAT
This sequence comes from Trachelipus rathkii, assembly GCA_015478945.1. Classification (NCBI taxonomy): domain Eukaryota; kingdom Metazoa; phylum Arthropoda; class Malacostraca; order Isopoda; family Trachelipodidae; genus Trachelipus; species Trachelipus rathkii. Next base: position 21,611 of record JABUQX010115757.1, on the reverse strand, counting down.
ATATTATATATATTATATTATATAATATATATATATATATATATATAGTATATATATATCTGTGGTGGGTAATACAGAGGTCCTACAAATTTCACAGGCTGGGAAATCCAAGAAAAGTCTAAATTAAAGGCCGATGTCCCTAAAAAACGGCGTTTGAAAGTTGATAAAAAAGATAAGGGGAGGATGAGTTTACTGACTTTACAGTAGAATATTTAAGAAGATTGAGTCATGCAATTAATCTGGGGTTGGAAAGTTGGGACAGAAGCAATGTGAGACTGTGTGAAAGAAGGGTTTGAGACTGGAGATATTCAGAAGGCAGAAGAGATGAGAGAGTAATGAGAATAGGAAGAGTTGATAGACGAAAAGTACTAGCCTTCCTCCTCCCTCCTTTCCTCCCTCCCTCCCCCTTTAAAGGAGAGAATTGTGAGCGAACTACCTCAGATGTGTGAGCAGTGCAGGAGTTGAAGTCGCATGTTTTGGGTCGAGCAGGACATAAAATTTTTTTTTTTTGGCAGAGCGGAGCCTATAATTTGGAAATGAGTCAGACGGAACCGGAGTTGGAACCTACAAAAAGTTCACCAGCTCGCAGTCCTGTCTGTAAAGCATGCTCCAAACGGGGCGAACGACACCATATAATAGCAAGAAATTTGGCGATGGCGTGAGAAATCGAGGAGCTCAGAAACCAACCTCTTTAGAGGTTGTGAGAAGAGAAGTAATGTGATCCTTCAAATAAAGAGGAGAGAGAGAGACGAGAGAGGGGGAGAGAGAGAGAGGAGAGTAAGAGAGAGAGGAAGAAGAAGAGGCAGGAGGGGGGGGGAGAGAGAGAGAGAGAGAGAGAGAGAGAGAGAGAGAAGAGATATGTTCCTTCCAATTAAGGTCAAGAGTAAATGAAGCAACAAAAATATTAAGGACAGACCAATGTTTGAGTTGCGTGTTTTCGAAGATCTTATGGTTGTGTGTGAAAGATTATGAAACTGAGTTTTTGAAGTATTGGAAACAACCATACTTTTCAAGACCAAAATTAAAGTAGAGATGATCAGAGGTTAGTTACTCAAAGGCCAAATTTCAAAAAAGAAATTAATCCATTTTGTCGCTGTAGCAACGCTTAAAATACCACATACACCTAAGTGTTACTTATACCTGAAGCGCAACCGCACACACACACACACCTACATACACACACACACCATATTTTGTGGTTAAAATGGATATAATGCGAGTAGGGTGTGCTCTTAAAATTTGAAGTAACACTGAAATCATATTTCTTATTTTACGTGTTAATAACACGTCAACCAAATAAATAACTTTTTAGAGTGTAGCGAAATAAAAGGAGTAATGGAAGGGGGGTGGAGTATTCGGCATAAAAGTAGTGAATGGGTGAAGAAGTTGAAAAAGATTCGAGAAACACCACCATTAACAGATTTGAAGTAGGGTGGTGAGGTGCGGTTCAGTGCGGTGCGTTGCGTTGCGTTGCGGTGCGGTGATGTGCGTGGTGTGAAGCGCGGTGCGCATTGAAACACTGAAACAAAAAATGACTTTTCTTACGGTGCGGTTGGTGCGGTGCGGTGCGTGGTGCGCTTACCCTGGTGCGGTGCGGTGCGCAAAATTCCGGTGCTCGGCCAACCCTAATTTGAAGGATGAATAGTGGCAGTCTTTAGCAGCTGCTATAGACCGACCTGAAGAATCAATGAGAAAGATAATTCTATGCATATATATATATATATATATATATATATATATTATATATATATAATATATAATATTATATATATATAATATATATCTATATATAAATATATATATATATATAATATATATAATATATATATATATATATATATTAGCTATAAAATTATTAATAGAATTATTAATTCCTCGCAATGTTAGTAATTGTTTCATCACTTTAACTTTCAGGCAGCTTTGCATATTATGCTAAAACAAGATATTCACAATTTTAGAGAAAATTGTTAATCTTTCTAATGGACTGATGATCAAATCGAAGAACAGATTTTATTTTAATTATTTTAAGAGTTTCCTATATGGTATAATTGAAATAAATCGAATATTATCTTACTAATTATGATTTATAGATAGTTTGCATTTCTATAAACGTTTTATTCAATGCTCTTTTTTTTCCTTTTGAAGCATTTGATTGATGAGAGTGTGGATGGTTAATAATGTTAATGAACAGTTAGAATTATACCAATTAAGCTTTAGAATTTTCAAGTTAAGATATTAGTAAAAGAAAGTAGTTATGAAGTTAAAGTTATGTCTCGTTATATTGAGGCTTCATCTTCTTCATTTATATAGGAAAACCTGATTTTTTATTTTATTGCTGTTGAAAGAGGATGTGTACGGAATACTCTTTTGTAACTTATGAATGTTGCATCCTCAGTAGCGAAATATTCATTAAATAAGTGATATCCATAAATGGAAATTGGAAATCATTATCTATGTCTCTATCTACCTGAGATCCTGATAAAATGATGGGGAACATTTGCGTCCATTTTTCTAGCGGAATTTGAAGGTCAGTCAATTGCATTGTATCCTCGTCAAAACAGACGTCGGGAATCTAAAATTGTAATATGATTATTAAGCTAACAGATTTTAAGCTCTTTATTACTGAAAGAGAAATCTCGAGACTTATAGGCTTAGATTTAAATGAAAATTTGCAATTTGTGTTAGGTAATTTTTGGTTGTTATAAGAAATAATATCAATGTAACTTTTTTTTTTTAATTTGCCATATTGCAAATGAAAAAAAAATCGTGTTTTAAGAGTTAATGAGTAAACTAATGTACTGAAATCCAAGCTGAATATAAAGAATATTAATTCATACCAAAGGTTTTATGATTGGGGAATTTAAGAATCGCAATTTATGTATTTTGATGACAAAATATTTGGAAAAACTTGTAAGAGGATCTGATATATGCTTATCAGGTTCTACATGATTTTTGGTATTCCGCTGATTCAATTTCTGAGATTGGAAATTTACTTCTTATTAAGAGTTTTCTTTATCATTGACACCGATCCTGTGGCTTAGTACCACCGTTGATCATAAGTTTTCTGAGCGATCTTTTGGCCTGAGTTTTGTCTAGAGATTTAGCGGATTGGTTTCATTCAGCATCCATGTGAACGTTTCGGCACACTTTTATGGGAACGCTGAAGGTCCGTCGTCTTTTGTCGAATTAAGATCTTAACTTTCCTGAGTTGTGTCTGTGAAAGTTGTTTATTGCTGTAGAAGTTTACAACACACTGATTATAATTAATGACGTGGCTGCACTGAGCTAGGCATTGAAGAACCACCATTATAGGAGGGGGGAAACTGCAATTCCTGCAAACAAGGAGCCATCTATTATGGATTGTAGTTGACTGTAGCTGATTGCAAAATAAGTTCTTAGTTACATGGTCTATTGGAGTTTGTATTATATTTGCTAATTAAATCTTCTGTATAATGCCTAGTTTGGGTAGAAGGGTAAGCTGGGAGTAGGAGAAATTGATTAGGAGTTTTGATTTAAGTAAACGAAGAGTCAATCCATAGGAAGTGGTAAATAAAAAAGGTCGCAGGCCCATTTTTAAAACAATTTATATTTTGCATGTTGTTAATCTTATATATTAACAGTTCAAAACCATATTTTTCTTTCTTACACCGATTTACTGGTTTCAAAAGGGTGGTCATTTTTGTTCAATTGCTTGGTTGCTTGGTTCCTGTTATTCCTAGAAGGAGTATAAGACCTTTGTCATGATTCACCATCTATATAGTATTGTTTCCAGTAATCGGGTGATTTAATATCGTCTACACAACACAAGCTTGGTTTGCTTTAAGATCTACCAAGATTTGATCCAGGAGCATAGGGAATGCGAACGCCCGTTTTGATAGCAGAGTTATGGGGGCACGTTTTTGTAGTATTGGAATTTATATTAGTTAGCTTTAACTTCATTATCTCAGTTTTGGTTATTTCTAGCGGAATTCTCATGTAGATTGAAGTTAAACACATTATAAGCTACATTTTAGTAATTAGACTTTGATTCTAAAATTATTCATACAACATAAATTTTAATGTCAAATTTTGTAGCAGTGTTGAAAATGTCACTTTTGGAATCATTTTTTAGGGGGAAGAACTGTAAGAAACTGTAGAAGAACGACTCCTAAGGAGAAAGTATATGACCAGAGAGTTCGAGCGGAATCTTATTTATTATAATAACCAAAGTCAAATGAGAATAATATTGTTCTTCTACTAACAAAAAGAGATTGAAAGAGTCAGTAAGAGTAGTAAAATAATGAAAAGAAAAGCACTAAAATTTCACCTTTTCAAGAAAGTCTGCAAGAGTGGATTGTATTAAGGTTAGGTTAAATTGTTAGGGTGGTGTCCTCTATTAAGGATCTTTATCACTGAAACCTTAAAAAGATCTTTTGCGAAATGCCTTTTTCTATTTATAATTTCTGATTCAATCTGAGATTCCACAGAAATCTAAGGATTGTTCTAGGAAACGAATTTTTGATGCTGGTCTAATGTATCTTTGCCAACACCACTATCTTTGGAATCGTAATGCCTCGCAATCACATAAAATGTGCTCTGCTGTATCTGCTGCTTTTAGCAAGGGTGGAACTTCCACCTTTATTTATAGGCCAATGCTCAGCGCAGATTACACACGACGTCCTTATACAAAGCAAGCTATATACAAATATATATCTATAGACATTTAGAATCTTTGATTGAGATAAAAAAAAAAACAAGATAAAAAAAACAAGGAGAATGTAAAAAACAAAAACAAAAAAAAAAAACAAAACAGGTAGGCTTGTTTATGTTGCTTATTTTCGAGGATATAATTGCGTGAATATTATGAAAGAGAATTGGACTAGTTTCAAATATCTGCAGATACCTCTAAGGCTGTTACTACTTCCTGTCAGATGTTTTTTTTTATTTTTCAAATATTTTTTTTGTAGAAATAGTAGATCGAAATAAAATAATAGATAGGTACGCGAGTAGATAAGGTAGAAAAGAGAGAGAAGGTGCTTCACAGAAGATCAATAATAAAAAAAGAAAAGGGCAATGAATAAAATGTAAAGTATAGATCACCTAAATCTCAAGGGACAAGAAGTAGATCAAAGAAGTTGAGATCGACCTAAATCTCGAGGACAAGAGTCAGATGAAACGAAGTTGATCCTTAGAGGAAAGACTTTTCAGGAAATTATATTGATATTGATGATGGGATTAACGAACCAATTAACAGGGATACGAACTTCTTAAAAAAGTTTTTTGCCCAACGATACCACAACAAACGGAATGTAACGGAGGAAGGGGGGAAGGAATACGGGGCTCTTCTTATATATATATATATATATATATATAATATTTATATATATATATATATAATAATATAATATATATATAGTATATATAGTTATATATATTTATATTATTATATTAATATATATATAATTAAGGCAAAATAAAATTTATATATTAAAATGTATATATATATACAAAGGGGCGAAATGCGTATAGACGAAATGCAAAACAATCCTAAGGGGTGTATGAGAATTGAAATACTAAAGAAAAGGTTTTATGAGTATTGGAGCAAATGGAAAGGGTTGTGTGAGTAGAAACCCAAGGAAAGAAATGTATCGGAGTTAAAGTCATTATCATCATTTAAAATATTTTTAGCTCCTGAGAAGTAGGTTCATTATTGACTATAGAAGCTAGACTTAATTAGTGGTTTTCTTAATTTTTAAAACATTAAATATAAAGGTCTGAATAAGACAGTCTGAATAAGAGTACTCTGTAATATTTTTTTTTTTAGAAAATTGAAAATATAACTACCTCAAGGGATTATTAATCTGTATTGTAAATAATATTATATTATTTATATAATTAATTTTATAATTATATATACTATATATATATATTATATATATATTATATTAAATATATATATTATAATATATATAAATATATTATATTTATATATATATATTAATAAAATATATATATATATAAATGATTTATTTAAATATAAAAAAAAATTTGCAAAAAAAATGAGAAGAGACATAAGTAAAAGTATATATATATTATATATATATTAATATATATAATATATATATATATATTATATAAATATATTTATATATATATATATTATATATATTATATATTATATATATATAATAAAAATAAAAATTAAATAAATAAAATTTTGATTTTTTCATTTTAAAAAGTAATATGACTAAACGAAGAATTCTAAAGCAATTACAGTATGTCAATATAATATATAGTATATATATTTATATATTATAAATTATATATATATATCTAATATATATTATATATTATATATATAATATATTTATATATATATAATAATATATATATATATATATTATAATAATATATATATATATATTATATAATATATAAATTTATATTATATTATATATATAATAGTAATATTTATATATATATATATAATATATTATATATTATATATATATTATATATTATATATATATAGTTATATATAATATATTATATTATATTATTATAATATATATATATATACTTTATATATATATATATATATATATATCTATATCTGTATATATATATCTTACTTTCCAATATAATATATAAAAATATTTTAACAAATTATTTTTATTTATATATTTATTATCATCATTTAATTTAGTGTAGCTAGTATACTGCTTTCAATTATTCAGATCCCAATAAGGGAAAACAATCATTTATAAATATTATTTGTAATAATAGCCGTCAGGCCATTTCAACGCCTAAGCTTAAAGCTCCAACTATTATATATATATATATATATATATATATATATATATATATATATATATATTATTATATTTTATATATATATATATATATATATATATATATATAATATACTTTAATAATTATAATTAATATGCTATTTTATAGAGTGTTGACTCCAGGAAGAAATCAAAATAATTAATTTCGTTATTTATAATTTTAGGGTAAATCATTAATATTTTGGGGTAAATACCTAACTTTAACCTACTAATAAACTAACCCTAACGTAAAACCTACCTAAAAACTTAACCTAAAATTAATAATAGATTATTAACGGAGTCAACACTTATAAAATGTCTAATATATATATATTATATATTATAATATATCTATATATTTATATTTTATATATTATATAATATATATATATATTATATATATATATATATTATTATATATATATAATTATATATTATAATATATATATATATTATATATAATATATATTATTATATATATAATTATAATATATATCTCATGTATGTATTATATATAGAGAATTAAGTCATTTATATATAATTTCAGGATATAAATGGAAAATAGGAATCTAGGACTAATCAACTGCTTTCAGAAATAAGTTACTGTTATCGTTTACTTTACTGGCATCGGAAAGGGCTTCACAAACACTAGTTGGGGCCAAATCATCGAAAAGATTTAAAATGTATATCGGTATTAATGAAGAAAGGTAGAAATATCAAATTTCGAGTTTGCAGTTATTTTCCAAAATAATAAATAATTTATAATAAATAAATATAAAAACAGAAAATATTTATTTGAATGATAATTGTTATCTCTTTATTTAAAAAACTTGCTTAAAAAATACCTAAATTAAAAAGGCATGAGATATACTTAATAAATTAATTATTTTTTTTATTTATATATTATTATATTTATATATATATATATATTATATATTATATATATTATATATATATATTAATTTAATATATATATATATATAAATATATTATATTATATATTATTTATATATATTTATATATTATATTTATATAATATATATATATATACTATATTTTATATATATTATATATATATATATTATATATATATATATATATATATATATTATATATTATATTTATATATATATATATATATTATATATATATATATATAAGAGGACAAAGTAAAAACAAGTTAAAAACTTAATTATCAGGAGAAAAAAAAACCTCAATAAATACTAAAAGAGAAAGGGAATCCAATACTGCATAGTAATTTACACTGCTAAAATTCAGTTACCTTTCTGAACATTTTCTACTGAAATATTATTGAACCTTTTTGATTAATGATTATTGATTTTCCTGATCGGATTATATTTTAAATATAATGAATTAGTTAATAAAATTTAATAATCTCTTGATTGTGTTGTTTTTTTTTTCCTCTTATTCTCCTATTAGGAAAACTATATTACATTTTATTGTATGAAACTTTAAAGTAGTTGACTTGCTGCTGGGTTAGTAATAATTCTGTATAAGCTAGAGTCCTAAGCGTCTTTAATCTCTTAATTGTAATGTTTTTGTAAATTACTTTCATAATCAACAACAGACCTGAAATTGTGTTCTCAAATGATTGTATAGTCGTCATTTTAGCTAAAGGAAGATATACAATATTTATGATGAATGTAAATCAATGATTTCTTTTAGAAGAAATCTCACATATAACAATATGAATTAGCTTGACTACGCTATATTTCGATGCCATTTCTAAATATTATTTTTTTTTTCCTCTTTCACTAGTAGTCCTTTTGGAATAATGAAATTTTCAATATATTCTCCCAAGAAAATCACTTTGATGAACGAGGATACCTTCATTTTGGTGATCAGATCGATGAACAGTTTGTATTAAAAGTTTGCAGCCTACTACATAGCCTTATTCAAGGAGGAGAACGTCTTTAGGTAATTGCTACCTAACATCCGGCCTAGGGATCGATCCTAGGCCTTATACCTCACGGAACCGTCGGCCACGGTGAAAGGAAAAACAGAAATACTCATCAGGGCTTCCAGGTACTTACACATAAATCTCCTTGGGCAGAGGAATAAAAATATGGTTGATGTGATCAAACTACTGATGTTTTTGGTGGTAGATGTGATAGATTACTGATGTTCTGGTGGTAGATGTCATAGATTACTGATGTTCTGGTGGTACATGTGATAGATTACTGATGTTCTGGTGGTAGATGTATGAGATTATTGATGTTACTGGTGGTAAAATGTGATAGATTAACTGATGTTCTGGTGTAGATGTCATACGGATTAACTGATGTTCTGGTGGTACATGTCATAGATTACTGATGTTCTGGGGTAGATGTATTTATTGATGTTTCTGGTGGGGTTTAAATGTGATTAGATTACTGATATTCTGGTGGGCTTGGTGTTTACCTCATCTTTCTCCTTTGATCCTTTATAAGAAGAAGAATGCTTGGCTGTATGTTTCCTTATAATTTACAGTTATTAATTAGAATTGTTTTAACTGTTTAACTAAAGGGAAAAGTGCCTTATTCATTATAGAACTTTAAAAAAAATAGAATTTATTGTGCATAAGCTTTTTTAAACCGGGTGAATAAACAACAACGGACTAGTCAGGCAATCAATTAATTATATTAACATTTATTTTGTAAAATATATTTTTTTTTATTCAAAAATTTTTAAAAAATTTTCTTTTTTTTATTAAATTTTCAAAAAAAAAATGTTTTTTATTAAATTTTCAAAAAAAAGTTTTTTTTGTTGTTTTTTTTATTAAATTTTCAAAAAAATTCGTTCAATTGATTGTTCCCCATTTCCCACTATTTAGTTACAATGAAAAGCAACGCAATATATATACTATATATATATTCTCAAGAAATATATATATCTATTATTATATATATATATAATAGTATTTATTATATAATATATATTAATTTGATATGTACAGGCCACCAGGGCCCAAGGAGCCGACACCTGGTTGAATAATAACTCCATGGGTGGGTTTGGCTCATACATATTTTAAATGTCATGAAAGAAAATTTGCATGGCGAAATAAATATTCAGATCAAAAAAATACATAGGCCAGATAAAAAGATGTCTTTACATTTTAAATAGTTTAATATCTAATATTACATAAAAATTAAACGTGTGAAGAATATTCAGTTCTACGGAGATAAAGAGAAATAGGTTCTGGTTAAAGTGGGAGGTTCAGAAAAAATGATATGATAACCTTTTAAGAAGGTGTTATGGACATCATAGTAGGAAAAATGACCCACGCGCGAATGGGGTCCGTTGAAAGGAAAGTCAATGAAATATATGCTACAAATTGTGGGCGCATGGGGATATTTTATTATATATATTATATTTTATAATTATATATTATATATATTATATATATATATATATATATATTTTATTATTTATATATATTATATATATATATTTTATTATATTATATATATATATATATATATATATTCATTATTATTAAAAAGGATAATCGAAACAGGGGTGTCAGAGGGGCACACTAAAGATAAAATCACGAGAGGGTTTATAATATCCAGGACATGGATGATGACAGTTTTAAATGGATAAATTTGAATGAATATGATCAAATAGCATTAATTAAAATATATAATGGAATAAATTGAAAGATAACTATATTAGTCCCCATTAAACTGGTAATATATTTCTTCAAACTAATAATTAGATTTAATACCACCTAAAAAAAAAAAAATATGCCAAAGCTGTTTACGAAGAGCTAATATTTAGGAATATTTTAACTAAATCAAAATTTTATTTCAAAATTCAAATTTACTTGAATTAATCTTTTCTAAAAATTTAACAACTTATGGATATAACCCAGAATAATATGAACTACATAGTTGATTACGCCTTGTCAAATTAGTCATAAATTAATTACAAAATAAATCTAATTTAATAATTTTACGTGCAACCCCATAGAGAGTAAAGATTTAAGCGCGTTTAAAAACGTGATGTCCGCTAAACCCCTGTCGTTGTCCGAATTTAATAAGGCAAAAAATTCTCTTAGTGGAGACAAAAATACATTTTTATCTTAAGTAACTTGTTAATAACTAACCACCACACACAACACAAACACACACACACCAACACAATATATATATCTATATATAATTATTATATATATATTAATATTATATATATAATCTATTATAATTATATATATATAATATTATATTATTAATATATATTATTATTTTATATATATATATATATATATATATTATATCCTGTATATTATTGCATTAAGTAAGTACTCATAAGATACGCATATTAAAATGTGAATATATAAGATATTTATTATTATTATTATTATTCATTATATTATTACTAATAAATTTTAAAATAGTCCAATTTATTTTACTATGTTATCATACTATTGATTTATTGTTTATTATTTTTAAAGATATTATTATTATTATTATTATTTATTTTATTATTATAATTATTTTTATTATTATTATTATTTAAATTATATTATTATTATTATTATTATTATTATTATTTTTATTTTTATTATTATTATTATTATTATTAATTATTATTATTATTATTATTATTATTATTAATTATTATTATTTTATTATTATTTTTAATTATTATTATTAATATTATTAAATTTACTTTATTATTCTATTACTATATTATTATATTATTTTTAATTATTAATTATTATCCTCTTCATCATCATCACCATCATTATTCATTATTTAATTATTATTATTATTATTATTATTATTATTATCTATTAT
>JABUQX010115757.1:0-5000 GCA_015478945.1 Trachelipus rathkii | reverse complement strand
TGTCTATCTTCTTAATCTCCAGATACTAAAAAATTCTGACATATTAATTTTGTTATGTAATAATAAGAACTATTATAATCTAAATTTTTTTTTTACATCTATCTTTTATTTATTTTTTGACCAAACTATTCATTAGGGCCATTTATTTTTTTTTTTTTTTGCGACATTAAAATAGTACAGCAGGACCCAATCATTGGATTGAATTTTTTTTTCAGCTAGTGTGAAGTTTCCCTGGGGGTCGTGGTGGGTCAGTTCACTGAACTTCAATAATATTATATGATATATATATTATAATTATATTATATTATATATCTATATATATTATAATATAATTTATAATTATTATATATATTAATTTTAATAATATATATATATTTTCCTCTATTTATATATAATGTATTAATATTATATTATATATATTTATTTTTCTGCAAGTAATTTTATTAACATTATTATTATTATTTATATATTTATTCATTAATTAATTATTATTATTATTTTTTATATTATTATTATATTATTATTATTATATTATTATTATATATAATAATAAAATAATATAATAATGTAATAATAATAATATATATAATATAATTAATGTGTATATACATTAAATTACTAGATGATAATCAACTAATAATAATATATATCTTCATTATTATTATTATTCTTATTATTTTATTATTATTATTATTATTATATTATTAATTTTATTTTATTACTATTATTATTATTTTATTATTATTATTATTATTTTTATTATTATATTATCGTGTTATTATTACTATTTTATTATATTATTTTATTATCTTAATATTTTATTATTTTAATTTTATGTTTTATTTTATTTTATTATATTAATATTATTATTTATTTCATTATTATTATTATTTTTTATTATTCATTATTATTATTATTTTTTATTATTATATTTATTATTAATATTTTATTATTATATTAATCATTATTTTATTATTATTATTATTATTATTTTATTATTATTATTAATTATTATTATTATTATTATATATTATTATATACTAGATTTTTATATTATTCAACCATAAAAAGGAGGTCTCTAAAGGCTAAAAAAATAATAAATTTCTGTTTTTTCAAATTGGGTCTTTGAAAAATGTTCAAAAAATGTTTTGTAAAATTTTTTTAATGTTTTTTTCTTTAAAAGTAATATTTTATCCTAATTCTGTTTGTACAAATATAATTAATATTTTCCTGTTGGATTTTGATTTAAATTAAATTAAAAGTAAAATTTTTGTTACAAAATATATATATATATATATATTATTATATAAATATATTTAAAAATTTAAAGTTATATTATCTATAATATATTACAAATATTTTATTTATAATTATTATATAATATTATTTATATATTTTATATATTATATATATATAATATATATTATTATATATTATTATATTATATATTATTTATATAATATAATTTATATATATAATAATATATATATAATTAATATAATATATATATATTTATACTTATATATATATATATAAATATATATATATATATATATATATATATATTATATTATTATTACTATATCTATTATATATTATATATTATATATTATATTAAAGTATGTGTTTAATTAGTAAACTGGACATATCAATTTAATAAGTGATAAGATACACCATCTATACAGAAACGACAAACATTAAATTAAGTTTAAATGGATGATTCTACAAACTTTCATATCTCAAAACGTTCATAACATTCTTATTATAAAAATTATAGATGATATTTCAAATAAATAAAAAGGGGGTTGTATTGGAAAGAGAGACAAGATGAAAATACTTGGGGTAAGTTATGAATATATTTAGGAACATATTAACGTATGTGAGAATTAGCGAAGTACATATGTATATATATAAATTACAAAATCTTCTTTTATCCTGAAAATATATTATGCACAAGTAAACCCACTTTTGCTATATTGCCTCCCAGTTTACGGCACAGATAACAAATCAGCAATTCAACCGCTTATTACTATGCAAAAACGTTTTATAGACTCTAAGCGGAGACAAGTTTTTTAGACATACAACACTGTTTTAAAAAGCTTAAAATATGCAGTTGAAGACCTAACTTACTATTTTCTTAAAAGCGCGCATACAATTAAATAAAGCTTGTACTTTCTATTATCTAATTTATAATATCAGATAGAAGAGAGAGTCTACGAAATATTCACATTAAGATCCTTTAATAGTTTAGAAAGCCAGACGCATCTCTATAAAGGGGCAAAATTATATAACGAATTAGATCATAATCTAAAAATTGAAGGTCCTTAAAGCATTTCAATTAAATCAAAAATCTATATAACTAGGTACTAAAAGTATTATTTTATTGATTATGCTTATTTTTTATTATTTTTATTTTTATTATTAGTTTTCTTTTATTATTATTTTTTCTTCTGTGTTATTATGCAAATCTGCATTATTAATATGTATCTTCATTTCTTATAATCACCATCGTCATTGTTATTATTATTTATTATATTATTATTTATTATTAATTATTATATTATTGTTATTATATTATTATTATTATTATTTTTTATTATTATATTATTATTATTTTATTATTATTATTATTATTATTAATATTATTATTATTATTATTATTATGACATTATTATTTTTTTTATTTTTTCTTATTATATTAGTTATTATTATAACGTGATATACTGATATCTTTTCATTTTCTTCTTATATGAGCATTAATTTATTAAATATTAATTATTATTAATTTTAAGATTTTTTTATTATTTGTTTAAATCTATTTATTATTTTATATATTAAGATCTTAACTTGTTATTATTAACTTGTTAAGTTTATTAGCTTCAAATTATTTTAATTTTATTTTTTTATAAATTTTATATGTCTTTTATTATTATTTTAATGCGTGTTATAAGTAGCTATAATTTTTAATTTTTATTTTACTATTATTAATATTTATTTGTTCTTTTAGATTACATTCAACCATGCTTTTTTTTTTTTTTTTTTTTTTTTTTTTTTTTTTTTTTTTTTTTTTATTTTTTTTTTTTTTTTTAATTACACATCTTGAATTTGAAAAATACATTTTTAAAGTACGGGACAGGTTATATTTTAGTAGAATCGAAAAAGCTAAACCACAGCACTGAGGTAAACCTCAAAAATACATTTTAAGGAACACTGTCGTCTGCAAACTATAAGTATTATTACTCTCATTACACTTAATTTTCTTACTAATGCGATTAATATAAGTATTATTATTATTATTATATTATTATTTTATTATATTATATTATTATTAATATTTATTATTTATTATATTATATTTTCTTATTATTATTATTATTATTTATTATTATTATTATTATTATTATTATTATTATTATTTTATTATTTATTATTATTAATTATTAGTTTATTATTATAATTATTATTATCCTTATTATTAATTATTTATTATTTTTTAATTATTATTATTATTATTATATTATTATTATTATTATATTATTATTATTATTATTATTATTTATTATTATTTTATTATTATTATTATTATTATTTTTTTTATAGAATTATGGGATTTTATTTTGTCACAAGAGACTGTTATATTATTATATGATTGTTATTTTATTTTGTATTTATGTTTATTATTATTATTCTCTTATTTTAGCTGATTCAGTCCTATTAGGTTACGCTTAAATTGTCAGTTTTATATTGTATTATAATTACTTATTATATATTATTAATATCGTTATTATTTTTTATTCTTATTATTATCATTATTATTATTATTTAATATTTATTTTCATTAGTTTAATATTATTTTATTATATTTATTTTATTATTATTATTATTTTATTATTATATGATCATTATATTGATTAATTATATTATTATTATTAGTATTATATTTTTTATATGGTTATTTTATCATTATTATCGCATTATGATATTATTAGTATTATTAATTTATTATTATTATTATTATTATTATTTTTTTTATTTTATTTTATTATTTTTTATATATATTATTATTATTATTTTATTATTTAGTATTTATTATTATTATGATAAAACTTTAAGCTATTTCTTGACTGTGATATAGTCACTAGGTATTATTCACGTTATTCCTAATATTTTATTGTACATTTATTTAATACAATTATTGTTACTATTGAAAGAAGAGGCATTGCGTAGTTGAGTGCTCACATGTATACGTATAAAGTATTGTATTCGGGGGCTCAAATAGAAACATGTGTTTTGCAATCGTAGCCCATTTAGAATAGGAGTGAAATGAAATCTAATTTCTGATTTATTGCCATTTTGTAATGTAAATATCTAATTTATATTTGTTCTTGTTATTAGGATAAAATTGTAACAATTTTGAATAAATTTTTGAAATTTTGATTTGAATTATTTTATTATTATATTATTATTGTTCTTTTAGTCTATTAATATTTTCAATTAATTCTCCTATCCAATTTTATCGTTTACATATTGATCCTAAAAATATTCATATAAATAAACCTATTTTCTCCTCACTTCCATCCTCGTTTCGTACTCATTACACTACGTTGGGGAGTTTTAAGCTTAACCCATGTTTAATCACTATTGCTGTGAATATTTTAGATTAGGGTAACACGAAATTAAAACTTTCATGGGAGTGCAAGGGGGTGGGGGTGTGAAGAAGCTATAACTCATAATACTAACAATTTCGATATTATTTAGAAGGGTGTTTGCATATTAGAAGAAAAGTATATATATATATATAATATTATATATATTATATATTATTATTATTAGTTTATAATATATATTATATCTATATATATATATTATATATATTATATTATATATATTATATATATATATATATAAATTAAATAATTATAATTATATATATCTATTTATATATGTATATATATATATATTAATATATTATTATATATATATATATATAATTTATATAT
>JABUQX010115756.1:0-29898 GCA_015478945.1 Trachelipus rathkii | reverse complement strand
ATATATTTATTATATTAATATACATATAATATAATAGATATTATAATAGTATATAATATATATAATATTATAATATATAATATATATATATATAATATCTATATATATATATATATATATATATATATTATTATATAAATATATATTATAATTATTAATATCTATATATAAATATATAAATATATATATATGTATATATATAATATATATATATTATATTATATATATATATATTATATATATATATATAATATAAATATATATATATATATATAAATATATAATATATATATAATATCATATTATATATTATTTATATATATATTAATATATATATTATATAATATTACGTTAATATATATCTATATATATATATATAATATATAATTATATATATATATATATATAATTTAATAATATAATATATATATATATAATATTATATATATAGTATATATATATATTATTATAATATATATATATATTATATTTTATATATATAATATATATCATATATAAATATATATAATATTATATATATATATATATATATATATATAATATCATATATATATTTATATATATATATAAAATATATATATATATATTATTATATATTAATATTATGGAAAAGAGGTAATAAAAAAAAGAAGAAGGAAGGAGGTTGGGAGAGGATAGTGAGGTAAGATGTGAACTGATAGGAGAGATTAGCGGTGGAGAAGAGTGGAGTAATTTATACTATTAATGAAGGTGTGTATAGTGGAGAAGATATCAAGAGTATGGACGAGGAAGTAGTGGAGACGGAGGATAAATACAATAATGTAGGAAAGTATCATCAGGCGGTGAATAAAGGGAAAAAAATGGAAGCGCTTGTCTGGATGTGTAGAATGAAGTTTGCAAAGAGTATTTAGTTGAGAATGATCATAGTTATTTTAACATATGTTGCAGCATGTGACGTTCTACCACGAGATGGATCGATGTTGTTCTGTATAAGGAAGATTAGGATGTATTGTAAATTATAGACTATGCCTTCTTAAGTGTGTCGGTAGGTAAAGGTTACGAAAATACTGATTGAGAGAGATAAGAGGTTAACGATGGTGAGAAGGGGGGGAAGAAGATTAAAGAGATTTCATGAGGAAGAGGGTGTGGACCAAGTTTTCACACTAAAATCATTTTAGGAAGAAAAGATTAGAGAAAGGAATAGTGTGATGATTTTTTTAAAATTTAAGAATCATATGAAGATGTGAATAGGGGGAATGTGGAGTGTGTTGGAGAAAATGTGGGTAACTAGGAAAGTTCAGGGCATTTTATAGAATAGATAGAATGTGTGTGAGTAGTAGAAAGAGGGGAGGAGTAGATGGGTTTTACGATGTGTTGGATTAGGCTTCGTGGGTTTAATTTCGCCGGCTACTTCAATTTTTTTATGCGAATTTGATTAAGGAATGTGGGGAGGGAGGGGTGAAGTGATGGAAAGATATATAGAAGAATGTAACATGATAAGTTTGCTATTATAACTGCCCTCAACCCTTTCTATTATAAATGTTAGTATTTTCATGAGGATTTGAGAATGTGGTGGACAAAAGGGTCTTAAAATAAATCCAGGTAAGATTTATTTTAATGTTGAGGGAGTAAGAAAGAAAACTAAATAGGGCAAATATTGGAAAAAATAAGTCATTAAAAGATTTTTAGATCATTTAGGCTGAGTTGGTTGAGATAGGGGGGAGGAATGAGAGAATACCATAGAATATTGAAAGAATGAGCTTAGTTCTGAGAGAAATATGAAAGGGCGGATCGCACAATATAATTAATCATACAGTATGTTTAAAAATCTTGATTACCACGGGTGATTATGGGTGGTGACTCGGGATATGCCAGTCTAGAAAAATTAGAAGTATTTGAGAGACAGGTGATGAGCATCGTTGTGAGATAGTTAGCGGAAAGGGAGAGATATGGAAAGTGTCACTTCTCCAGCCGTAGACTGTGTAATTGGTAGGAATGTCTGTTGTGTTGGGTGTTGACAAGAGCGGGAGAAGAAGAATTAAGATGGTATGGGCATTTATGAGACATGGAGGACAAAGTGATGGTCAATGAAGAGTTGGAGGCGGAGGCGATTTAGAAGGAGATGAAGGGGGAGTACCAATAAGGAGTGGAATGGATGAATAAAAAATAAATGTGTGAATGAGGATGGAGAAGAGGTATCATGTTGCGCAGATATCGAGGGGGTGGAGAGTTGAGGGGCTAATGAATGAGGGGGGTTGAATGAGGAGTGTACGCACACTTACCCCGCTCAAGTGGGACAAAATAGTGTTAACAATAAAAAATAATATATAAATAGTTATATAAATTAAAAATATAATTATATATAATTATAAAATATATATATATATAAATATATATATATATATATATATATATATATATATATAATTATATATAGATATATATATTATAATAGTATATATTATATATATATATATATTATATATAATATATAGTATATATAATTATATAATGTAATATATTATTATTATTAGATATAATATGATGATAATATATATATATATATATAATATATAATATATATATATATATAATATATATTATATATATACTAGTATAGTATATTAAATAATCATTATATAATAAAGATTATATATATATATATACTAATAAATAATTCTATATAATATATAAATATTAATATATAATATAATATATATATATACTATATATCATTATATATTATATTATATTATATAATAGATATATATATATATATATATTAATATTATATATAATATATATAATATAATATAGAAATTATATTATAGTTAATATATAGATATAAGCAGATTTTTATATACTTGATTATATAATATTATAATAATATATATAAATATAATATTAATATATTATATAATAATATATATATATTATATATATAAATATAAATCATATATAATAATATAATATTATATCTATATATATCATACATATTATAAATATATATATATATAATATATCTATCTATATATTAATTACTATATAATATATATTATATATATATAATATATAGTATTATTATTATATAGTTATAAATAATGATATATAAATAATATTTATATATATATATTATATTATATATATTATATAGATAAATATAATTATTATATATTATATTAATATATATAAACTAGAATGTATTATATATATAATGTATATATATTTACTAATATATAAATCATATATTTATAAATATTATATATTATAATATATATATATATATATATAGATATAATATTATATACTATAACACTCCCCTCCTTGAATAGGGCTCTCTCCGTGAGTGTATATACACAACTGTATATATATATATATATCAGTATATCAATAATAGTATAGTATATATATATAAAATAATTATAGCAAAATATATAATATAAATTAGTAATATATATATATATATATATATATATATAATTTATTATATATATATACTATAATATATATATATAATACTATATAAATATCATATATAGTTATATATATAGTTATTATATATATATTATAATATAGCGTAGATAAATGTTCTAAAAATTATCTCCGAAATCTAAATTATGTTTTGAAAAAAGCATCTCTAAATTCTCGATTCACTATTGAGCTTAATTCTCACTCTGAAAAACATCGACGCCAACTTAAGTAAATTTTCACTTATTGTGCCGATACCTGTTTGGCCCCAGGTTCGAGTGTGAGCGACAAAGAGCATGGCATTCCTATTATGGTAGGATATTCGCCATTAGGAGTATTGTCGATTTCTTTTCTTAGCTATTTTTTTTTCACACCATTATACGCGTTCTCTGACTACGGTCCAGGTTCGTACTTTCCAATCCAGGCTGAAGAAACTTAGGTGTGTTTTTTTCATCTATAATATAATATATTATATATATTTATATATTATATCATATTATGATACTTACGCGATCGCGGTCTCTGCTGCTCTCCTCCTCTGAGACCAAGCGAAAAGTGACATCGCGAATATATAAATATATATAATATACTATATATTATTATAACTATATATACTATACATATATATTATATGATTTATATCACGACTCTTTTTCTCTTTTCTTCTTATGATTTAGACTATATACTATTCATATACTTATCATATTATATATATATAAATATATATATATATTACATATATATACCTTAAATATATATATAGTATATAATATATAATATATATTATTATTATAATTTATATACTATATAAATATATATATATACATACATAATCTTGTATGTATATAATTCTACCTCATATATATATATTATGGTAATAAAGACAACACACCCAACGATACGTCCGAGCTCGGATCTAAATAAAAAAAATTCACAGGTAGCCCTCTATGTACATAAAATGCTGATGTATTCAGTGGCCGAAATGAATTTATTTTTCTCTGACCTACCTCAGTCTGACTTTAAAACTACCTCACCTAATCCTAACCAAACCTAATCCTATCTAACCTAACGTAATACCAGCGTTTTGATTGTAGCTATTCCTCTATAAAACTATAGGTAAATCAACCTTAATCTAATTTCAACACAATAACTAATAAAAAAAATAAATATCTTATTTTTGTACTAAGTAATAGCTCTTTTATGTATCATGTATCATGAATATATCATACGATGTTATATGTATTTAGCTGTGGCGTTATAAGTAACCATTTTACGCTATATCTAATTATATCATATATTATATATAAGTAATATATTTAAATATATTATATATTTTTTTTTTATATTTTTTATATTATATCATATATAATTACTATTTATAGTTTATGATAATATATTATATATATATATTATATTAATATATAATATCTATTATATATATATTCTTACTCTATAATCGATATATATATATATAAATAATATATATAGTATATAGTATAATATAATAATATTATCTCTATATCAATATATATATATATATTACTATATAATAATTACTATATTATAATATATATAATATAATTATATATATATATAATATATAACAAATTACATAACCGCTCCACACCTTTTTTTTTGTTCTGATCATAAAAAAAATATTCACAGGACCTCTATTGATAACAATTTTTACTTTCTTTTTAGTTCAAATGAATTTTTGTTTTTAACCTGACTTATCTTAACTACCTTAACCTAACCTAACCAAACCCATAACCTAATCATAACCTAACCTTAATAGTCCTAAACCTAACCTAACCCAACCTAAACCTAAACCTAAGCTAACCTAACTAAACCTAACCTAACTTCCCCTAACGTTACATAATAAAAAAAAAAATATTTTTATTTCCCCCTAGAAACTATTATTGTATCTATGGATGCTACCTGGAAACTTTTTGGGAATCTGACCTCGTCCGTTTTGGCGTTAAGTAAACTTTTATATTATATTTACTAATATATATAATATATATATCAATATATAATTACTATATATATATATAGATAATTAATTAATATAATAATTAATATATAGTAATAAAATATATTATAAATATATATATACTATATATATATATAATAATATATATATATATATAGTATATTTCAAATTTAATTTCGGTTTATTGATGAAAAAGGCAATAAATAATAAATTGATTTGATTGCAATAAATCATTTGCAAAGTATTCTATAAAAATCCAGGCTCTTTGCATAAAAGAGTAGAACACTTTCACTTTCATCTTTGGCTCCCCTCACTGATTTATGACTCACATAAACAAGTCCTTGATCAATATAGATTTTTTCTATACTTTTCAAATTCTTCAGGCTGCTGGGATCGTTAAAATAATCTCTTTTCTACTCGACTCCCGAGCTTTGACTCCATCTCACTTAAACAACAAATTTTCGACTCCCGGCTTCACTCGACTCCGACTCCGACTTTCCACACAGTCAAATTTCAAAATTTCCAAACTTTCGTTTTTCGGCTGCTTTTGAGAATAAAAAATATACCACTTTTCCTAATGATCTTAACTCCAAAATGCTATACTAAGTAACCTTAAGCATATAAAGATGCAGTCAACATATAGACCAAACAAATATATTTCGTCGAAAACCAAAGTTTTACACTCTAATTAAAATTGCCAAATTATGTTTATTTTATTTAACACCATTACCAACTATCTGACTGTCCTATAATAACATAATAACATAATCAATAATAATAAAATAATAATAATAATATATTAATAAATAAATAATAATCATAATAATAATAAAAATAATAATAATAATTAAAATAATAATAATAATAATAATAATAATATAATAATATAAAATATATAATAATTAAAATAATAATAATAATAATAATAATAAAATAATAATTTAATAATAATAATAAAATAATAATATAATAATCAAAATTAATAATATCATATATATAAATAATAGATAAAATCAATAAAAAAATTAAAATAATAATAAAATCAATAAAATAGTATAATAATAATAATAATAATAATCTAATAATACTAATAATAATAATAATAATTAATAATAATACATAATAATAATAATAATAATATAATATAATAATAATAATAATAATAAATAATAATAACATAATAATAATAATAACCAGTGCTTCTTAAGAGCGCTTTTTTCGCTATCTTTATTCCATCCTCTGTCGTGGTAATTCTCTTCCATCTTCGGTGTTCCCTGCTGAATTTATCTCCTCACTTTAAAGCCTGCGTCTGAGCTCATCTGCAATTTTCGCTAGCGGATGAAACTTTGGGGTGCAACACCCCCTCCCTGAATAACTCTCCCTTACTGGTGTGACACAAAAAAAAGAAAAAAAACAAAAGATTTTCCAAGTTAGAAAGAAGGGATGGAAACATCTATTTAAACTCAAAGAATGCCTAGTAATATGTCTTGTGATATATTTACAAATAGATTTATATATATATAGTATAATTATAATAGATAATAATATACTACTATATATACTATATATATATGAGTAATTTTATATAATCCTTAAACTTGAATTATTAACCGAGGAAAATATATATCCTGTATATATTATATATTATAATTATAATATACTATAATATATTAGTTATAAAATACATGATCATAATAAAATTATAAGATAATATAAGCATGCCTAAAAATACACAAAAACTCAGAAAATTCACCTTTGGGACCTGTAATATCTATTTTGCGCATGAACTGTTTACACACGAAATTGGCCAATTTATCTGAACTGCATATCCCACCACTATCTTAACTTAACTCTTTCATTTTTAAATTCAAATTATTATACAATGATATATTATCAAACTTAAAACTTGAACCTTACTAATATTATCGCCGAACTATGTAGAATTATTGTTCATAAATGTACATTCTTGCTTACGTATGTACATAAATAATATAAACTAAGTGTTACACTCAATAACCTACCCCACCGATGTATCAAGAACAACATATAGAGATACCTTTTCATTAATATTTTTGATACTCAAACCACCGTTTTAAATTTTATGATAAATATCATATTATCCTACAAAATCTGATGGTGCGATGGCTCACCACCTTGACTCACATATTGCTGACTTCTGTATGTCCAATCGGTGAAAAACATAATAATTCCTTTCGTTGAAACAAACAACTTTATACCCCCGTATTTTACCTACAGTTATGGTGACCGACACATCCTCACTATTTTTTAGGGAACTTAATCAATTACATCCAGTTTCATCAATAGATTTTCAAGAGTTGTCAATTGCTTAAATCACATATAGAAGTTAGGTATATAATGCTATCTGTTTTCTGCATCATCAAACGAAACGCTTAATTTCTGACGTGACTCATAATTATCTACAGTCCATAATGTCAAATCCCACTGAATGCTTAATATTAAACTATGGATCCCTTTCACCGACCTTATAGTAAATCTTTCTTAAAAATTTTAGTTTACTGACGAACAAACTTTATTTCAAATAGGGCGCACCTTTAGGCCTAAAATGTGAAAGTTTGTTTGACTTAATTAACTTGACATCTCTCAATATCATTGAAATTAATTAATAAACCCTTACAAAAATTTTGTCATTAACGGAGCCCTTATTTTTATTTTGCATAATCTTCTTCAAAATACTTTACAATGCTATTTGTCAAGACTAAAGATAAATGTCTGGTAATTGTTGTTTTACATTCTCACCTCCAAACCTAAGACACCGTAAAATTATAGTCAAATATTAGACGATACCATAATCCAAACAACTGTCTGTCTTCCTATACACAAGCAGATGCTTGCCGCAACCTATCACGTCTGTATTACAATTTAACATGCCCTGAGTAGACTACGTCATCAATATTGCGTTACACAAGTAATGATTGTCGGAACAGGCATATTAACATTCTCTACCAGTCCAGGCAAATCTTGAATAATGTTCATCATTGCACATGGCATTGAGCTATTAGTAATATTTCAAGACACCACAAATCTATAATCGGCAATCGTGTTACAGTCCAGAATAAGCTTAAATATTTCGGAGGCCTTCTTACATCAAAACACCGCACCAAACATTAACATAAAATCTTATGTATTATCAGTCAGACTCAATATCATTTTGATTTACTTTATATATATCAATGTAAAGACCCATTCGCTTACTAAGAAATAATCCTCTTAAGAATGTCTCATTATAGAGGACGAAACGCGTCATCGCGGAAATCTCATGTAAATATATCTTCTTCTTCCTCCTTTATTCAAAATTATTTTAAGAAATTATAATTATGTACAAAAATAAAATATTTATAACTCGTAAATAAAATCAAAACTATTTAATCAATAATATTAATAATAATAAAATAATTAATAATCTAATAATAATAATCAATTAATAATAATCAAGATAATAAATAATAATAATAATACATAATATATAATAATAATAATTAATAATAATATCATAATAATATAAATAATAACTAATATATAATAATAGATAAATAATAATACATAATAATAAATAATAATAATAATAATAATAATAATTAATAATAAAAATAATAATAATAATAATATATAATAATTAATAATAAAATATTCTCTAAATTTTCGACTCCCGATTCCTACTATTACTACAGGAATCTTGACTCGACTTCCAACTCCGTGAAAATTGCACACCATCCATGACTCTGACTCCAACTCTGCTCCGGACTCCCACGCCCTGCTATTCAATGCAATTTATAAAAATCCTGTGAAAAGAAACACGTAAAAAATAAAACGTTTTTTCTGCTCATATACAGGAACAGAAGAAGTTGACTATTATTTAAAAGCATAACAAAAATTATCCTTGTATATTTTAAATATTTCCTTTTCTTATTTAATTTGCTTCAAATTTAACAATTACCTCATTCTGCTAATTTTTAGTTGAAAAAAATAAAATATGTATATTAGTTCTTCTAATAATGTCTACGAATTAAGATGGTACATAATAAATTCAATTATATTACCAATATCATACTGTGTCAGATATAATACCTTGGACAAGAAGCAGTAAGATACTCATGAGAGGTTCTAGGAGATAAATTACCTGCGAAATCCTGTGAAGTCGCTCGGACGTGATCCAGTGGAACCTGAAAAGTGCCTAATGGTTTGCTACGCGACCATTGAAACTGGAAACTTCCCGGTACTAGATTTTGCAAGTTTTTGACTAATTCTCTAGGATGAGTTTTCATCTGGAATATGTTATTGGGTATACCCATGTATCAGAGAAAGGAATAGATTTAATAGGAGAAATCCCAACTTTAGGATATGTACTTCAACATAATTTTCTATGTAACTTAGATATATACATAACTTTAGCATGAATAATGTATTTAAGACGGGATTAGCTCACGTTCTAACCACGTCAATTAAAGTACTCAATTAATGATTAATACTCTAGTTTGTTTATGTTTTATTCATAATTAATCTAAGAGTAGTATGAATAATGTAATAATTATGAATTCTAAGTTGGCATATCCTATTATTATTATAGTTAAGGTTTAGACACCTATCTGATCACATATAAATAACGTCTCGGATTACTCTATTGCAATCGTATATTACTTAATATTTAATTCATATTTTTATATCTTCCATATTTAATAAGTTGATTTGCAATTGCTCGTGCGTTTACGCCGTATGAAAACGATCCCCTATATTTGATTAAGCATAGTTTTTCCAGAGATGGGTACGTGTAAGTATGATAAAATTATGAAGTAACCTACTAATGTATATACTATCAGATTGATATAAATATTGATACTTTAATAGAGGATCGTATCCAACTAAGTCAATATTGGTTTACTTTTTGAACACCTTTGAAGGCGTGTGATTAATACGGTATATATATGTTAGTAGTTTTAAGTATATATTTATATATCTATAATGGTACAAATGATTACTACACTATTATAACTAATATGAATAGGTAGTTTTCTCCTAATAACGTATGAATTAATGGATTATCTAAAATATACATAATCCTTTATATTTATTATATTATATTGAAACCGAGAAACTGCCCCCATTAGGCTTGGAAGTAATATGAATATTTTTTATTGGTAGTGTGGTGTTCAAAGAACAGTGCTTAGAAAGATACTTATCACGTCAAGGGGCCGGCCCTATCGAAATGCAAACTTACACTGCCAACCTATCCGCCACGTCAACCACTCACCCGACCTGGATCCTCCGGCGGAGGAAATTAATTTTTATATCACATCATATTAGTTATATTATAAGATAATATATATATATATAGGATATTAGTACATTTTATATATATAATATTATAGCATGTGTTAGTGATATAATAATAAGCATGATTATAGATATTAGAGTTCTTAAAGATATAATATAGATATATATGAAGTAGATGTATGGACTGGGGATTTTTGATGACATTAGAAATCAATATCTATACATCTATATGTCAATATATTATAGGGAGAATAAGTAGTTAGTAGTGGAGGTCAGCTAATTAGGTCAATACTAGCTAATCCATATCGTCGCGCTATCACATATGCATTAGTTCGCCATCTCTAGACATATGTAATAATCTGACCAGCTCTCTCTCTGCCGCACTATATGATTGCAATTATTTGGAGCTAACACAGCAGCCAAACATCTGCAGCTGATTCCAAGTTGCAAGGCATCCATATACTAGTAGTATTATGACTCTTAATGCGAAAAGAGCGAGGAAATGGAAATGAGAATGTAAGGTGATGTGATGAGGAGGGGGGATGTGGGTGGGCCGGCTTGGGGTTATTGAGCGGAGAGGGGTGTTGGATGCTGCTGACAAAAGAGGAATATGAAAGAATTTCTAATTATTTCTATATAAAAGGCCTAAAGCTAACAAAGAGTTTTTTTTATCTGGAATGTTGTAATAATATTAGACTAACACGTAGCCGGTTATTGAATCTCATAAAACGATATGGATAGCGATTCTATCTGGATACTTTAAATGACTAGTAGGAAGAGACATTTAAAAAATACATACGTAAAAGCTACTAACAATGTCTTCCCGAAATTTTGGACGCTAATAATATTTACTGGTCTATTACAAATGCTTATTACAAAACTACCGAACCCCATTTTTTGCCTAAACTATCTATTTATTCTTTTCTTCTAGTTATACAATGAATTTTTCGACGCAAAGAACAAACATATGAATTCTTTGACGAGAAAAGATTTAATTACCTGTAATATGACTAGTATTTAAAAAATTAACGACCGCAATTAGAAACAAATGCCGGGAAATTCTGATAATTACGGCTAGACTACCAAACCTCTTATGACAAAGAAACGACCATACATTGTTTGGTATCAATCTACATTAGTGTGTTTATTGGCTAAAGGGATTAATTAAAATCGACTTAAAGAACATTATGGTGTTTTTGAAGATTTGATAAATTATTGCTCAATAATACAAAAGTTAATATCGTTAAATTACATAGAAACGGAAATACTTTATTGTTATAAATAATTAGGCTTTAGATTTCACGGTAGTAACATTATGGCGTTTAAATAATACAATCTTTTCTTTACTTACCAACACTTAAGTATTCATAGTACACACAACACGCACTTTGAACCATAATATAACACTAATGTTTTTCTTCAGATGTTATAAAAAAAAGTAAAACACAAGTCTATTAGTCATTTTCTATTTTTGAACAAGGGTTCAAAAATAGATTTATAAATGGTAAAAAACTTTTATATATTTGTAACCACTACATTACATGAGGTAAAAATATTTGCTACGAAAACAAAAGAAAAGGCATGTTTTAATAAACTATATGTTGTTATGTCTTGAATTGTTATCGACAGACAAGACACCAATGAGATAAAGAAATGTATCTGGTTCTTTTTTGAGCATAAAGAGTACGCATATTGTCGGGATTGAACAGAGCTCAAGAAAGGGGTATTACAAGGAGGGAATAACTCAATATTAATTATAGAGTAATATAGGTAATAAATTTTGATATTATATAATATCATTTTCTTAAAAGGTTGAAAAGAGAATATTTCTTAGTCCATAAAGTTATGAAGTCCAATTATATTGTAATATATAAATATATAATTATATAATATATATATAAATATATATTATATATATTATAGTATATATAATTAATATATGAGACCTATAAATAATAATAAAATACCAGATTGTAATTATTTTATATTATTATTCTATTGACGCATTTTTTTTTATAATATATATTATAATTTTTCATATTTATTCACGCACATAAGCAATTTAATATAATATATTAATTAGTATTAAAAATATATTATTGCTGCTTAATACTTACACTCCAAAAATATATCACAAATGTGACTAAGTCTAATTAACGAGATATAGACTTTAGATCCGATATATCTATTCACTGGTACCAATAAATCTACATGAGTGTTTATATCACTACCAGTTTACTTATAAGTTATACGATACATATACATATAATAAATTGATATGAAACGTTAAAAACTAAATTACAATTTATTACTTAAATATATATGCAGTAAATATACGCTGAATATAATATATTAACCTATTTAGACATATATATATTATCATATAGTCAAACCACATCTAATAGCAATTTGTATAGATATACTTTATTAACATTAATTGAAACTATATTTTAATGCTTATAAAGGAATCATTATATTATATATATGCTTGATAGTCGTGAAATTTTATATGAGTTAAAATACCTTCTATAAGGTTTATCTGAAACGGCTTACACACGCGCCAAATTTTAGAACAGTATGTATTAGAAGAACACTCTGTATCTCTACAATTATAATAAAATTACAAAATATCATATACGAGTTTTATGTTTACAAATATTAAATTTAATTACTAACTTATTATTATTTTATTATCAGTATATTAGTTATTGCTATATATTATATACATGGAATATAATATATTATTAATAAAATACATATATTACATTATTATATTTCAAGTACATAATATTAAGTGAATATTATAACTACGGTTTTTTTAATCCCATTAGAGATTATAACGAGATAATCAGTTATTTTCACTTTCTTATAGTTATATAAGTATATAATTAAATATATATACTAGATATGTGAAATCGGCTAAACCATCTGATCATTACAGATGTGATTGATTGGTATGCTAAAGTCCATCCTTATTAAATATCATTTATTAAAAGAATATAGAGATAGATACTAGTATATATAATTATATCTACTACTGATTATTATACATATATATTAATCACTATTATTACTGATTTATACTTCGGTTTAATCTAATTATAATTACATCTTTATATTCAGTAAAAGATCTTATTATTAAACTTCACTATCCACAACCTTGTATTAAATATTTTTAAGAAGAGATCCGGCGTTTATATCTATTAGGATTTTATTATAAGCGAATACTCCTCCGGGAAAAACGCTATCTAACACCCTCATTACCGCGCTCAGCAGATATGCTGAACCTCTTTTCATGAGTCTTAGGCTGCACTTCGTTGATCTTTGTATGTCTATTTTTTCGATAATATAAAACAGAGACTTGTGTTAATCGCATTTTTTGTCGAATCATCTCCTTTAAGTAGGGAAGCGGTGCTGTCTTCTTCTAAGTTCTCTCGTTTCCTCTCTCCGTAATTCAGGTTATATATAATAGGTGGCTTTTCACGTTTTATATTTCGTGAACAAATTAGTGTAAACTATCAATTCACCGACTATATACTTGTGAAATAACTAATTAACAATAAAGAGTGTTAAATGATACAACAATTTCAATAATAAAATCACTATTTCAGATAAATATGGATAAAAAAAAGAAAAAAAGGACCTACCATAAAATTCACACCCATGCGCAAACTTTACTAAAACCGTCTTAAAAAATAATTAACCAGTGGGGAAAAGTGAATAAGAAATAGAATAATGTTTTTTTAGGTTAATAATAACATAGAATATTCAGATAATATAGTAATAAAACTTAAAGAATGGTAGATTAGAGAGACTAAGCATAGATGAGATATCACATATAATAAGTGAGGTACGTAAATAGAACTAAGTATGTTTTGTGAGATGATATAAAAGCTCAAGCAGTAGTAAAGAACGGGGTGGATAAGAGTACGCATAGGTAGATTTAAGATAAAAGAGAAACGAAAGGACTGTCAATAGAATATAGTTAAGAAAGAAAAAGTAAGAGACAGAGTATGTATATTAGAAATACAGGAGAGTACAGAACGTAACGACAGATATATTATATAATGAGAAATATTAGAAATTTGTGCCATTTTCATTTAGATAGATATAATATTAAGTATAATAAATAGGTTATATAATACTCATATACTAACTGAATTACGAATATAGTTACAATAATACTAACCTCATAGCTAATAATAATGAGCAATAGTATGAAAGCCGTACCTAAAATAAGGGCCAATAAATTATAAAAGGAAACCGGTAATTCATGCGCAAGTTCTATCTTAGTGACAGGTTGATCATGGGTAACTAAGAAAGATCAAATGCCACGGAAACGTCGAGAGGAAAACTTAGAATTAGTATTATGAATTTAGAAGGCATCTATAAAAGTCACAATTATGTTCAACTAAATTTTATATTGCTCTCACAATAAAAATTAGGATAAAAAATAAGAACGCACATCTTTCAAGAACAGATTGATATAGGAGGCCAGCATCTCAAGCACAGTGTATTTTACTTGACAGCATCGCACCTGACTATTCGAGTTTGTAAAAGGTTAGAGAATTATGGCTGCCAGATCATGATAACCAATGCATATGCAGTTGTAAAACAGAGTAGATGATAGTATTATGTCTGAATAGGCTGAAAGTTAAGTCTGCCCTCTAATATAACAAAGATAGAAGGAGAAGAAAGAGCTGATGAATGTTAGAGAGAGAGAGAAAGAGAAGGTTTAAACGATTGATGATATAAAGCTACATATGAAAACAAAAACGAATCTAGAGGCGGGCAAAGCGACGCTCTCTTAAATAGTTCCTGGCGAGAAGTACAACGAAAAAAAAAGGCGAAAGGAGTAAAATGATGTAATTAAATTAATAAAGGAGAACAACACAGAAGAGTATACGGTCAACACTCATTATCACCGCTCATGTACCGAAGTCACGTGCTATAGTGGCACGTGCTTCACGGTTTCAAAGGAGTAGTAAACCAGAATTTCTGAGATTGAGTAAGAAACGCAGGTAATCAAGTAATAGGACTTAGCGTTTGAGTATATGAGAAACACTATTTTATTATATGCAGGGAAACTTATTACGTAGAACATAATGGTAATTATTATATTTGTATATTACTTTTTAACCAAAAGTAACAACATAAAATCTTTAAATTTTGTTAACATTGTGAATAATAAAATATTTTTATTTTGTACTCATAAAACTATGATACTTGAAATATAAATAATGATTACCTGAAAAAGATAAGAAAACTGTAGTATAGAGAGACGATTTGATCTTCTAGATAAGTATTAGTAATGAGAAAATTTAGCGATCTGGATGAATGCAAGAAAAGTATTAATATGATGCATATCCATAGTCAGAGTTTGTTACGTCATAACATGCTTATGAGACCAGTAATAATAATTGATAGAACATCAAAGACTACACTCTCTCGACTGCTCAACTACAAAATGGGTTTGAAAGTTATCTATGTGCAGTTTCAGGGGAAAAAATAAAGAGGATAATTAGTCGCAAATTAAAAGGTCATAAACAGTACATTATATGTATGCAAATTCTTGTATATGAATAGGTACTAATGTTGAAAGATAAAATGATTGAATAAAACTAGTATCCATCTATTGAATAACTTTGACAAGTTGCTAAATTTATAACTAGTGTTCCTAGGGTAACTTTAATAAGTTGCTAAATTTATTACTAGGTAAAGTATAGCTGCCATGCCCAATATAGCCCATAATCAAGTAATCATGAGCCGTTCACTAACTTGTATATTTAAATATTATATTATAAATTATTAGATTTTAGTAATATATATTATAATATAATATGATATCATGTATGCTTATTATATTTAATTATTAAATATATATAATATAAAATTAGATAATATATTATAGCTTATATTAATTAATATTTATAAATTAAAATATATTTAATAATATTATAATCGATATATGTTATATATTATTATATTATTAATATAGTATAATATTATATAAGAATATATAGATTATATTTATAAGTATTAGTTATTATAGTCAAATATTAGTTATTACTTAACTTTAATAGCCTAATTTATTAATACTATAATTATTAGTTCAATATTTGTATTTGCTTCTCCTTTACTCTCTACTTCTTATACCTCTCTCCTCCTCTCCTCATCCTCTCATTCTCCCCTTCCTCTGAAGATGTTTTTAAATATTCAAGGGTAGCAATTTTTACAATTCAGAAACAACGCTTACTACAAAGTTTAGCTACTTCAATTCAGATTCAAAATAGGTATATAGATAATATATGAGGTACCTCTATAGGCTCTGGGAGATCATTATAAGCCCTAGCTGAACCAATCTCTCAAGCCCAGGGAGGACCAGTGGTTTTAATTTGATAAAACGGTCAACTCAGGCTTACTTTCTGTGTCTCTGGGGAACAAGCTCCACAGACAGAGGGTGTCTCTTCACCTTCAGCTTGTTCTAAATCTCCTAAGCTCCCTTTCTTTCAAGTTTCCTCCTCCAGGTGGGCGGGAGCAGGTTTTGTATTTCCTTCATGTAAATGAAAGGGGTCCGTTTTCCCACCTTCTCCCTTGCTATGCTGGCACCATCTTATCGGACCTAGGTGCAAACAAATTACAAGCCTCACTGCATAACCTAGTCCTTGGAGTGGTTCTCTTCATCTGATCTATCGGAACTGCAACGATACTGTGGTTGAGATCTGGCGGGTGAGGCTTGTCATCAGCAAGGTCCGATCATACAAAACAATTGTGAGTTGCAACCTTCACAACATAGAAAAACACAACCATTTATATGATGAGATAGAGAAAATAAAAATTAGAAATAAATAAAAAAAAGAACAAAAAAAATAGTTTTAATAACAAAATATATTAAAAAAATCATTTATAATCTTAATTATTATAATTGTAATATTCGACTAAATATACTAAAACTACAACGGTTTTTATTAGTGAGATGTTACATAATTACGATTATCATTAGAAAATGCCTTACAAATAATTACGGAGCCCAAAAATAGATTCATACATATGTATGTTACAAAATGTGTTTTTAATACACTTTTGTAGAAATTATTGTTCAAAAGATGGGTTTTTAATTGCATTTTTAAAAGTATTTTAAAAGCAGTATTTAATTTCATATTAAATGTAAACCAATTCCAATTACATTCGTTCTTAGAAAGAGACTAACAGAAAATGGTCATGAGTCACACTTTCAATTTATTTTAAATTTATTCAAATAGTTTATGTTTTCCAAATAAAAACCTATTTTTAGTATTGCTATTACACATATGTACAATATAGAAAAAGCTTGCACACCTTTTTGCACTACACATCAAATGTGTAAAATTTTCGCGGGGGGTTGTGAAAAAGAGATGACCTTTCAAACAAGCCTGCTTAAATTACCTAGGAGCCCCAAAAGTTAGATATCTGAAACTATCTAAGCCTGAATACAGTATTAAAATCAATTTAGGGAATTTCTTGCCTATTACGACATATAACAACAATAAACAAATAAGCTGTGATCACGGCATTTATCACTACATCCAAAGGGTAAAATTTTTTCACGGTCTTTGCCAAAGGAGCGATACCTCCAAACACCTGCCTGAAATTACTAGGCAGCACAAAATATCATTAATTGAAACCGAATCTTAACAGTGAATACATATAAAACAAATTTAGATTTCCTTGATATTTACACATATAACAATATAAATCAAGCTTTGATGTACCGCTTATCACCTACAAATTCAAATTGAAATTTTTCAGTTTGGTGCAAACGAGAGCGAATACCTCAAAACGCTGGCCCACTTTTCACCACTCTCACGCATAGGAGGCCCCAAATTATTATCTGATAACCGCATTCTAACATGAATACATTATTAAAACAACATTCTAGAGTTCCTTGCTATTACACAGATAACAATATAAATAAGCTTGACTAGCCTTTATCACTAGATTCAAATGATTAAATTTTTTCATTGGGTGAGCTTATAAGAGAGAACAGCGTCTAAATAAATAGGAGGCCCTATATTAATATCTTGAACCGATTCCTAACCATGAATACATATTAAACAAATTTAGATTTCCTTACGCTTTTACACATATAACAATATGAAATAGCTTGGACTTACGCTTTATCACTTACATTCAAATTGGTCATATTGTTTCCCCGGGTTGCGTATGCAAAGGACGCATTACCTCAGAAAACACCTGCCCTTAAGAATTACCTAGGAGCCCAATTATTATCTGAAAAAACCGATCTAACCATGAATACATATTAAAGCACAAATTTAGGATTCTTTGCTTACTATTACGACATATACAATATAAATAGCGCGTGACCACCGCTTTATCACACATACAAATTCGTAAACTACTTCTTCTAACAAGCGTTGCAAAGGAATACCACTCAATAACACCTGCCTAAATTAGTAGCGAGCCCAAAATTATTTGATCTGAAACTGATCAACGATGGAATACATACCTTTAAAACAAAATTTAGGATTTCCTTATGGCTGATTCACATATGTAAACAATAGTAAAATAAGCTGAGACTACGCTTTTCACTACAGATCAACATTGAGTATAAATTTTCCGGATAATTTTGTGCAAAAGGAATCCCCTCAGAACACCTCGCCATCTAAATTACCTAGGAGGCCCCCCAAGATTATCTATCTGGAAACGATCTAGACAGGAAATACATATTAAACAATGTATTAGATATTCCAGTTAGCCTCATGTACATTATAACCAATACATGACTAAAATAGACTGATGAAATACGCTACCTAAAACACTACGATCAAATTGCAAATTTTTTACGGTTAGCAAAGGAGATACCTCAACAACACCTGCCCTCAACAGTTCACCTAGGAACGCCCAAAATTATTACAACATCGAACAACATGTACATCTAACATTGAAATACACTATAAAACAAGAAATGCTTTCAGATTTCCTATGCTATTACCACATTTTATAACTAAATATAAATAAAGGCTTGACTACGCTTTACTACTAGCATAATTGCTAAAATTTTCATGGTTGTGATGGCAACGGAGATATCTCAAAACACGACCGCTGTGCTAAAGATATAACTACGGACCACCACAATTATCTATCTGAACACCGATTATCTATCGTCAATCAAACAGAATACATATTAAACATATAGATTCCCCTTGCTATTACACCATATAACAAATATAAATAAAGCATTGACTTACGCTTTATCCACTACGATTCAAATTATAAATTACCTAGCGGAGCCCAAATTAAAGTATATGAAAACGCATCTAACCCTGACATACATTATTAAAACAAGGTTTAAGATTCCTTGCTATATACGACACCTAATACCCAGCTAATTATTAAATAAGACTGGACTTACAGCTTTTATTCATTACATCAAATTCGTAAATTCTTCCACGCTTTTTGCAAGGACATACCTCCAACCACCTGCCCTCAAAATTAACCTAGGAGCCCAACATTATTTAATGCTGAACTCGAACTATTAATAACATGGAAATAGCATCATTAAAACAAATTTAGATTCTTTGCTATTAAACCATATAACAATTATAAATAAGCTTGACACGCTTTTATCACTACATCAAATTGTAAATTTATCACGATTGCATGCAAAAGTAAGCGGTACCTTTAAACACGTTGCCCTAAATTACCTAGGAGCGCCAAATATTATCATGAAAAACGATCTAGCCAATGAATTACATATTAAACAAACTGAGAATTGCTTACTAATTCACTTTCATCAATTATTTATAAGCAATGTCTACACCTAATCTCGACATCAAATTGGAAAATTTCACCGGTTCTGTGCCAGACCAAAAACTGGCAGATACCTCATAAAACCTGTGGGAATTTCTTGCGATTAATGCTTGAAGAGTTAGAACAAAATATAGAAATAAGGTGATCTGAAGGCTGTAAGCACCATCAAAGTTGGAAAGTTTTCATTGGTGTGCACAAAGGAAGCTCCGGTACGCTTTCCAAAACATAGTGCCTTATTACTAGCATACACAGATAGAACTCAATGGGTGACCTGAGACCCCTACAGATTTAAAACAAATTTTTCGAATTATTTGGTTCATATTACACATTAAAACAAGTATAAAATAAGTTGACTACGCTTTAATCACTACACTCTAAACTGTAAATTTGTACACGGTTGGTGCAAAGAGGAGATACCTCAATGACACCCTGCCTAAATTTACACTCTGAGAGCCAATTATTATCTGAATACGAATCTGACACATTGAACTACATTATTTAAAATCCAAATCTTTAGATTTCTTCTGCTAATTACGACATATAACAATATAAATTTATGGCTTGACTACGCTTTACTCACTACAGTCACAATTGTTGAAATTGTTGTCACGCCGTTGTGCCAAAGGAAATAACCTCAAACACGCTTGCGTTAAATTTACTACTAAGGAGCCCAATTATTTTCTGGGAAACTAGATCTACATGAAATTACTATGATTTAAGCAACAAATTTTACCTGATTTTATTTGCTTATTACACAGAAGCAATTATAAATAAGCTTGACCAAGCTTTATCACTATATCGAGATGTAAATTTTTCGCCGATTGTGACAAAGAGATAACCTCAAAACAACCTGCCTATAATCTACCTTAGTGAGCCCTAAATTAAATCATGAAGACGATCTAACCTTTGACAATACATATTAAATACAAATTAGATTTCCTTGCTATTACGCATATAACACAATATAAATAAGCTGACTTACGCTTATATCATTAACATCAAATATAATTTTTTTTACGGTTTTGCAAAGGAATACCTCAAAACACCTGCCTAAATACCTAGGAGCCCAAATTATTAATATCTGGAAACCCGCTACTCGTAATAACATGGAATGTACTATATTAAACAAATTTAGAGTCTCCTTGCTTTACAGCATAATAACACATATAATAAGCTTTGACTACGCTTTATCATATTTATCGAAATTGTAAATTTTTCGACGGTGTTGGCTGCAAAGTAGTTAGGTCTTAAAACTGCCGTTAAATTACAATAGCGAGCCCCAAATTTTATCTAAACCGATACGAACTATGATAATATAAAACAAGTTAGGATTTTCTTCATGCCTATCCACATATAACAATACATAATAACGCCTTGACTACGCCTATTATCGAGCTACATCAAATTGTAAAATTTTCACTGGTTGTGCAAAGGAGATACATTCAAAACACCTGTCCTAAGATTTACCTAGGAGCCCAATTATATAATCTGAAAACCCGATCTAACATGAATACATATTAAAAATACAAATTTAAGATTCCTTGCCATATACACACAATATAACCAAATATAAAATAATGCCCTTGACTTACGCCCTTTATCACACTACATTTCAATTGATATATTTTTCATATATTACGGGTTGTGCGCAAATGGAGATAACCTCAAACACCGTGTCCTAAATTGACTAGGAGGCCCAAATTACTTTCCATCTGAAATACGGATTTCTAACATAAATACATCTTAACGGAAACCATATAGATCTAGAATGTTCACCTGCTTGTACCTTCACACTAACAGCGAACACAGACGTCGTAGCCTAGTGATACATATAAATATAGCTGACTACGCTTGTCCCCAAATGTATCACTACAGATCACACAATCTTTGTCTGAAATCGTTTACCGTGTTGTGCCTAAAAGGTCATGATACCTCAAACACCGTTCGCTTAATTACCTAGGAGCCCAAAAAAAATTTTTTGTAATCTGGAAACGCAGGTTTAACGCTAAGACTGGAGATACATATAAAAATACTGTTAGATTTCTTTGCTTATATAATCACACATGAACACTATAAATATCAGGCTTGTGGACATGCAGGGAGTCGCTTAATGCACTCACATATCAATTCAGTAGCGAAGTGTAGATTTTGTAAAAATTTTCTTGGTTGCTGCGTGCGGGCAGCACCCAATACCGATCGGACAGGAGTTGACGCCAGAAGGACGACAGAGGACGCAGAGGAACCGCGCGGATAACCCAGGCCAAAACACTCGTCCGGCGCCTACCTATACCAAATTACTGTATGAGTGAGCCCAAATTAATTATCTTGAAACTTAAATCTAAACAGTGAATACATATTGAATAACAAATTTTAAGTATAATATATATATATATATATATAATCAGCGGCGACCCCAGTAACTTTTTACTCTCGGCTCTCTCTGTCCTCTCTGTCCAATAATATATTATAGATATATATATATATATTATGATATTATATATTATTATTAGTATACTATATTAATTATATATATATATATACTATATATTTATATATATCATAACATTATAATTATATTTATAAATAATTTCACTCATGGGTTGTCTCGGTGGGGCTAGTTTATATATAAATGCAATCGTATTTTTCATTGCCTGTGGCAACATCAAAATGTAACTAAGAGGTGCAATGGCATAAAAAAATATAAACAATTTTATAGGCTAGATATTCATCACGCACACACAGTCTCCGCTATGCGAATTGAGCCTAACGAAGCATCACTTTTTCTTATATGGATGAAAATAGCCCTACTCTCCTCCCTCGCTATGGATTTAACTACTTTTCATTGTTTCAATTTTTAATTATCATATATTATTATAACTATATGTAATATTTTCTTTATAGCTTGAGTCAATTTTCAGCAAAAAAAAAATAATACAAATATTTATCGTAACAATTATGAATTTGTATAATTTCTATAATGTTTAACTAGTGCTAAGCCACGCAGCAGCACGAGTATAGGAATCGCCTCTACATATATACGTATATATATAATATATATATATAGTATTATATATATAATATTATATATATATATTATATATATATATAATATATATATATATATTATATATATTATATATATTAGTGATAGGGACCGAGTAATCGTCATCGTCATCGTCATCGGCAAAAAGCGGCAATTTTTTAAAAATCGTCATCGTCATCGCATCGGCATAAATTTCACGACGATTTTGCCGCATAATTGTAAACAAATATTAAGAATTTTGAATTAATAATAATAAACACATAATAATAATAATTGATTAATAAATATAAAATAAATAAACATAATAATAATAATAATAATATAAAATATAATAATAATATTATTTAATAAATAATTAGTTATGTTATAATATATAATATAGTATAATATATATTATATATATATATATATATAATTATATATATATAGTATATAGTTATATATTATATATTACATATTGTGCTGTATGGTATGCTATGACATTTCCAGTGCCTCTGAATGGTTCGCCTTTCTGTTATGCGTTCATATCCACACTCATCCTCCAGATACACATAGTTCTATACAACATACTAATACAAACACCCTCCTCTGACAACATCTTACAGGACATCTCGCCTATCCCTTAATCCATACGTTGTAGCGGAGAAAAATTTGCCCACATCATAGTCCCTGCGGCTGTGGCTAGAAGCTAGCTAAGGACGTGTAGTTAGAGTTGGCTGCGCCTACTACCAGTTATCTTTTGCCACAGGAATGCTAAGGCATGCCTCGAGAGAAGGTGCGTGATCGCAGTCCACCAAGCGCCACTCTATACCTTCAGGGAATAATGTACGAGAATCGTATCTGTATATGAAAGGTTGTCAGAGGATAAATGTTGAGGAGATGAAAGAGAGGTGATGGATGTGATTTGCTCGCTGTGAATTTGATTTGCTCGGCTGTGACTGAACAAAGATGAAGGTGAAACACGGTTTTGAAAATGAGTGGCACTCACATCAACTCTTGTCATAGTGGTTGGTCGTGAGATGTGTGGTGTGTTCTGTTGGAAAGGAATGAGAGGGGTGATAGGAAGATTTGCAATTCTGATGACGTTGAGTAAGAATTACCTAGGAGGCCCAACATTAATATTCTGAAATAGTGCTTAGACACGACTCTATCGGTAGATTTTGTAGACTTGTTGATACTAGAAGCCTAAGGTTAAATAATTAAGTTTTGCAAAAATCGTCAAAAATTTTGTACATGAGGTTGGTGACATAATTATGAAACCTCACCGAAAATCTCGTTCAGGTTAATAGTGTTTGAAACACGATGTGTTTCGATTCTTTATATGTGGATATATCTGAATAGATGTTTTAGATGCCAGTTATTCAAAAAGTTCGATTGGTGAATGAAAGAGGAGAGTCAGTTCAAAATGTGCCACTATCTGCCCATTCAGGATTTCTTTTTTACTATAGAGTATGTTCCACCACCATCTCAACGCTGCTTCAGAGCTCCCATTAATATCAATGGCAGCGTGTAGCTCAGTATACTCTCAAATGGTTCCACACACACTAGTGCAAATGCGTAGTATGGACCAGGTTATCCGTCTGGCTTTAATGAGGTAAGATTAAAATCAATGAGAAATATCGAGAACGATGTGAGAGAGGTAAGTCCACAAATACAAGGGTTCGGTCGGGGAAAAGAACGGAGTGCATTCTACTGTCAAACTTATCCTGATGCACATGTCAAACACCAATTAAGATGCCAGCAGATGAGACAGTACCTATTGTGCCTGACGGAATAGGCGTGCGATAAACGGTCTCGAAAACAAGTGGTACGCCTCTGGCTCGATTACACCGCTCTTTATCAGAGCAGTTTACCGCTCTGTACCCTAGCGGTACCTATAGAGAGTTCCCAAGGATAGAGCATAAACTACAATATTCTATCCTTCCTCAAAGATGAGGGTCAAGTATCTGGAGGAAAAGGAACAGAACACTGATTTATAAGCCTCCTTTTGACCGCCTAGGGACTTTAGTACCCTCTATACCAAAAAATAGCATGATCCGTGGGAAGATTGGGAGGGAGGATATTAAACGTCAAGATGCCTCTCCCCTCTCCGCCACTAATTAGAGATGTCAGTAATCCATACATCGGGCACGATTGAGTATCCTTTATTGGTATGACGGAAGCAACTTCGAGAAGGAGGTGAGTGAAAGTCTCACAAGTAACTAAAACTCAGAACTTCACGTTCTCTTTGATGGCCGCCCTAGCGGAAACACGTCTTGATGTGAAGTTTCTCAGACATTTTTTCGGTCATTGTTCAACCAAGTAGATGATCTGCGTTATTATTATTCATACAGGAGATACGACATAACGTCGAGAGACAGGAAGTATAGAAACACGTACTTTGGAGATCTGAAGAAAGATTGGTAATTGTTAAAAATTTGTAAAAATTTGGTTTTTTAAAAAGAAATTCGAATACTTGCAGCATATAAGTGTGTGTGGGTGCAGCGTAGATAAAATCGGAAAGATTAAACGAGAGGCAATTCCAGAAGTAAAAGTGGGAGGCAGAAATTTGATATGAGTCTTAACGAATAAAGGTCGAGTCATCGGTATAGGAATGAATAGTGTTAGATGAGCAGTTTGAGAAGATCATTAATGAAAAGTAGAAATAAAGTGGGAGATAAGACGGAATCCTGAGGAACACCACTTCGTTACCAAAGGCTGTAGTCTGGTTGAATGTACAATATCCATATTGAGCGATTGTTAAAGAAGTCCCCGTTATTAAGCAAGCAAGAGAATGGAGGAAAACCCAAAGGAGGGGAGCTTGGGCGAGTAAGGAGAATCACCTGCAAAGAACAACAGAGAGCAGTGACTGCGTTGCCATACTCGGTCCAAATGCTTTGTATTATTCAAGCGCCACCAATCAAGTCTCCCCGTATTCTTAAGAGCGGAAAACATTAAATCGGTTAGATAGGAATTGTATATCGCCAGTAACTTCGCTGCCAACTGAGATGTTACTGGCGATCGAGTGACGTTTCTCAGAATGGTCTAGAAAGTGAGTTTGAGAAGTGGTTTCAAAGATCTTAGAGATAGAATACAAGGAGAGCTACAGGCGCATAGTTAGAGGATCAGCAGCGCTTCCTTTTCGGAATAGCGTTGGACATGTGAGAGCGTCCAACACTGAGGAGAGGAAAGTGTAGTATGGACATAAGATATAGTTGAGCGAGAGGCGAAG
Source organism: Trachelipus rathkii (assembly GCA_015478945.1). NCBI lineage: Eukaryota > Metazoa > Arthropoda > Malacostraca > Isopoda > Trachelipodidae > Trachelipus > Trachelipus rathkii. The sequence goes on along the minus strand of JABUQX010115756.1, from coordinate 3,063 downwards.
AAGACTTAAGCCTTTTTCAGTTGGGAGAATTAGCAACACTAATGACAGAGTCGAATAAAGGAGGAAAGCAGATTACAGAACGTGCAGAGCATGAAAGTATCTTGTCAGTAGAGAGACCAAGAGAGGTTAGCGCCACTTTTCCTTTGATGAAAGCCAGCTTGCTCGTCGTAGAAGTATCCCTGCAAAACTTATTTCTAGCCTGAATTGAACAATTAGCGAGAAGCGATAAGCGGAGAACGAAGAATTTTTCCACACCGGACAGCACTTTGTTTCTAGCCTACATGGCCCAGAGAATTAAGCACGATCGAACCATTACGGATTATGAGAAAGAACAGATCTTTAGTTTTTTTAGAAGAATAATAGAGAAACAAAATTTACTGACAGAAGGAATGAACCGCTCGCTCATCAACGATATACACTTCCGCCTTTATTTTCTTAAATCTGTTACCTTTTACTTATTCCGTTATTGAAGATAGTCCAATTTCCTATCATCTACAAACTTGGAAACCTTACATTAAGTCCCTGTCTTAAATATTTTTAACTATACATGTCATGCAGAACAGCCACATTGACCTTAAGAAATTGGTTAACTCAGACAACAGAAATCAGTCTCCTCATTTCTCCATTAAATAAATACTTTTCATTTTCATTGATTAACTATTATTATATAATATATTATTATTATTAAATAATTATTCAATTTATTATATTATTCTATTATTATTATTATTACTATTATTATTATTATTATTATATTATTATTATATATTATTATATTATTGAGACTTAGAAAAATTCGGAGGTGAAACCCCTCCTGACCTCTCTCCTTGAGTCTACAGACTATTATATATATATTACTATTATCCTTATATATATTATATATATATATAGTATATATATTACTATATTATTATATAATCATATATATATATATATATATATAACTATATATATTATAATATATAGATATAGAGACGAGAGAAGAGAGAGAGAGAGAGAGAGAAATGTTTAAAATAGTTTTTTTTCAATTATCGTTCATCGTCATCGTCATTCTCATCGGCAAAATTTGCTCTAATCGTCCATCAGTCATCGTCATCGTAGCAAAATTCTCATAATCGTTCCCATCACAATATATATATATAATATATAAATTATATATATAATATATATTATACTAATATAATATATATATATAATAATATATATATATATATAATAAATATATTATATATACATATATACTATTTATAATTATAATATTATATATTATATATAGTATATACTATATGATATATATATATTATATATATAGTATATATTACTCTATAATTAATATTACTATATTTATTTATATTATATATTAATATATACTAATCTAATCAGAGGATCCATAAAAGCTTTTAACAAAAACAACAATTGAATTAATAATTATTGAAACAGGTCACCACATTCTTATATGGTAACACTATTTTTCAGTGTTCGACTTAGACTCGAGAATGATTAAGGCAAAGTGAAAGGGTCGCTTAGTTACGACACATTTAAACCATTTTAGATACATTGCGAAAGATATATTCCCTATATTCTGAAAAGTTGGAAAAAAAAAACATGCGCTGACGTGTATTGTCAAATTGTCATTGATTTAATGAGGTATAATAATTAAGAATAATAATAATAATATAACTAATAATAATTAATAATAATAATAATAATAATAATAATAATAATAATAATAAAATAATAATAATAATAATATAAACAATTAATTATTCTAAAATTAATAAGGAATATAATAATAATAGTAATAATCCATAAAATTATGTATTATTATTAATTATTATATCATTATTATTATATATTATTATTCTTCATTATTATTAATTATTATTATTAATCTATTCATTTACTTATTATCTGTTTATTATTGAATAATAGTTATTATTTTATGTAATATCGATTTTAATACCTTAAAATAATAATAATGGCTCATAATGTAAGCAAATAATAAGATATAAATAATAATAATAAAATAATCTAATAATTAATAATGAACTAATAATAATCAATTTAATAATAATCTAAAAATAAGATAATAATAGATAAATAATAATATTATAATATATAATTAAAATATGAAATAATAATAATAATTTATAATAATAATTCTAATAATTATCAAAATAAATAACATAAATAACCTCGCTGAAACCACCCCCCTACAAACCCAGATTCCTGTCCTACAACTCTACCATGTCCCAGCACGTCCCAACCTACCCATTTTTACTTATCTATAAAGAGATATGATTTCACAGCACTTACTTTGAAATAAGGTTCTTCTTAAGCGGAACAGTAGTAGCATCCTTCCGAGGAGGTCAAACCTGTTCCGTAGATTATAAAGAGGTGAGAGTATCATACGATCGTTCCCATTGGGACAGCCTTCAATAACTGATGGAATCCTTTCAGGCACAACTTTTTCAAGGAAAAAAAAAATACCACTATTGTCATGAAGTTTCTTTTATTACGTAATATGATTTTAATTTCATCTTAGCGGTGTTTTAATAACGCCAGTATTTTTTAATGATAAATGATTTTGCATGTTCCATATTGATAAAAAGGTATTATGTAAAGTAAAAATAGGAGTAAAGTGTCTTTACTTGAAAAGTTTGTTGGGAGTGAAAATAGCAATACGATAAGAGAGAGAAATTTAGAATTGATGCCTTTTATTACTCATAATAGGTTCTGTTCGATTACATGCCAAATCAGATTGTCATAAACTAATTCAAATTACATTCTTTACTATTCATCTCTTGTAGGGTTTTAGACTTTAAAATACCAACTAAATACTATATATATAATATATATATATATTATATATTATTATATAATAATATATAATATATATATATATATATAATATTATATATAATAATATAATATATATATATATATGTAGTAATATATACCTTATATATATATATTATTATATATATATAGTATATACTTACTTAGTATTCTTATTAATATATAACAAATATCTCTTCTCATATATATATATCTCTCTTCCTT
>JABUQX010115755.1:35000-38251 GCA_015478945.1 Trachelipus rathkii | reverse complement strand
TATATATATATATATATATATGAAATTTATATGGAATGATAAGGCGTATGCTGCATTCATAGACTTGGAAAAGTCATTCGATAGAATAAATAGGGAGAGACTGTGGAGAGTGTTGGAAGATCCGATGTATGCCATACCAGAAAGTCTGATAGCAGCCATTAAAAATATGTATGTATGAAATCCAATAAATACGGTTAGAGGAACAGAAGGAGAGAAGTGAGTGAAATGGGGGTTAGACAGGGAAGTGTACTGTCACCATTGCTCTTTGCACTTTACCTGGACAGCTGTCTTAAAAGGATATGCATAAGGGAAAATAGGGAGCACACTTTGGTTTATGCTCAAGACCGGCAAGAAGCTGTGAATAGGTGGAATGAGGTAACAGTTTGGCCGGTCAGTGAGAATAAACAGAGAGAAAACGAAAAAATGGTGATTACAAGAGAGAGAGGAAGAGTGAACATAGAAGATATAAGGCTTGAGCAAGTGAATAGATTTAAGTATTTGGGCGTGGTATTTGATTATCATGGAAGACAAGATGACAAGTTGAAAGGGAGAATTGGGAGATATTCACAGAATGTGGGAATGTTATACCCGTTGCTAAAGGAGAAAGAGATATCAACAGAGGTTAAAATATTAATATATAAAACAATTCTGAGACCGATATTGTTGTATGGATCTGAATGCTGGACAATGAATACGGCACAAAAAAAAACAAAATAGAAGCTGCGGAAATTAGGGTACTTAGACTCATTAGAGGAGTATCGTTGAGAGACAGGAATGAGGAGAGAGCTGGTGAGGGAGAACTTGGGAGGAAACCTGTTTTGGAATGCGTGGAGAGAAACCAGTTAAGATGGTTTGGCCATGTGAAAAGAATGAGAGAAGGGGATAAATTGAGAGAGATGATGGATTGGAGCCCAGAAGGTAGGAGACCAGCAGGAAGACCGAGGAAGAGATGGATGGATTCGGTGACAGAGGCTGTACAACGTAGAGGCAAGATGGTAGAGGAAGTAGAGGAGGAAAGAACATTTGAAGATAGAAATCTTTGGAGAAGATTCTGGAGGAGTAGCACCTAACTGGCATACCCTAACAGGGTAGATGATAATATATATATATATATATATATATATATATATATATATATAAATATATATATATATATTAGAAAGAAAGAAGAGAGAAATATATATATATATATATATATATATATATATATATATATATATATATATATATATATATATATATATATATATATATATATATATATATAATCTTCTAGAATTCTTTTGGAAAGTTCGCAGGTGAAATGAGGTGCCCATTACTTGTCCTGGTCCCCAACAGGCATACTAAAATATGCCTTATAGACCTCGCACATTTTAGCAGATGTATTCACAGAATACTTTTTTTGCTCGTGTCTTCATAAATTCACCGCAGACATAACAAAATACGTCTGCTTGATATTTGCAACCTCTTGATGCCATCTGTGCTGAATGTACCTATCAAGACAGCGTAACTCCACTTGAACAGCTGCTAGAAGACTGATAAACTAATCAACTAACTATATTGATACTGGAGCTCACATTCTCTGTATTTATTTCGTCATCTAAGTTGCCAGAACGTTCTGGAAATAAAAATATGTCGTGTATTTTAAAAATATAAATTTTCTCTGAAATGCAAATAGATCAGTTTGGAAACACCGATGTTAAGGTAACAAAAGCAAACTTTGAAGGGAATATTACTTTTCTTTGCTTTCTACACAGAAGTAATAAGGAAATGATGCTTTCAAAGCAAAGCCAAAAAATTTTCTTTTTTTTTGTTGCATAATATAGTTTCTCTATCTTTCTGACTTACTGTATGCAAATTTACTAATACTGTGATGATAGTTCCGTTCCTGCAGGCACATGACTCATACATTGACAAAGGATGAGTTAACCCAGTTTTAAGCCGCTTTATGAGTTATAATATAGGGATATGATCAGGATTGATTGGACCTATACCGTCCCATCGGGATGAATCGAACATCCTCTGCTGGCGAATATAACCCACTATAAACATAGTTTAATATAACTGTAGAGCGTACCCATTGTTTACAAATAAGAACATTTGTGTAATTTATATGCTTGTGTAATATAAAAAATTACTATTCTTATTGCATAAAATCCATATGATAGAGTTTTATTAAAAATGGTATGATTTGCTAAGAGCTCCACCAATCAGTGAAGCAACCAACAGTCATTTATAATTATTACTCTTTACTAATTCGAAAAGTGCGAGTTAACGAAACTAAAATATTATTAATATATTAAGAAGCCTCAGCATGTCGTAAGAGTTGACTAAAAAGACGGTGGTAGCTGGGTTCGGGTCCCGCTACCACTTATTTATTCTCTAGGAATGCTCATGCATGCCTCGGACCTAGTAATTATCGCCGTAAACGGCCTTGTATCTATTGACGAAATTCTATGAAACATGGGGGAACATGAAATGCTAGAGGAATGAATGTGAAGAGAAGAGGGGAGAGGTCATGGATGTATTTAGAAAGGTTAATTTGATATGCTTGCTGTGACTGAAAAAAATTAAAGGATGTGGTGAGAACGAACGATATGGGGTGAAATGTGTGTGTTCTAGAGTGGAAAAGGACTGAGATGGAAAGAGAAGGAGTTAGATGCTGATGAAGGATTTGTGGAACTGGGCAATAGTTGATTTTGTTTGTTCGAGTACTAAAATATTAATTGCTAAATTTAAGTTTGAGAAGGTTCAGTTATGTGTTGCAGTAAATATGGTCCATCTGAGTGGATGTTGATTAGAGCAAGATTTTCCGGAACAATCTGAATGATGTTTTGGGAGGGTGAGTGGTGGCTTCACAATAATTGTCTTGGGCCACTTGAATGGTTGGATAGGTGATAGAAATGAGGATGGTATAGCAAGTGCCTTTGGAGATACGGGAGAAAATGAAAATGATTGGAAAGCAATTGATTTTTGTGAGGAGGAGAGAAATGTGTGTAAGTAATACATTCTTCGAGCACAATAATATCCATAAGTATACGTGAGTTGGTGGAGGCAAAGATGGTGTCGAAGTAAAGAGTATGATTGATTTTGTGTTGGTAAAGATGGATATTTTGAAGTTATGATGGATATGAAATCAGTGGGGAAGTTGGAGATGGGAATATCAGATCATTATGTTGTTTTATGTAAAATTAAAGGAGGAGGAAGTGGGGAGAATTAGGAATGAGAAGTTAAATGAACAGAGTTATAAG
>JABUQX010115755.1:20000-30000 GCA_015478945.1 Trachelipus rathkii | reverse complement strand
CGACCTTCTAACTTTCGGCGAAATTGTATGAATCAAAGGGTACATGGAATGTCAGAGGAATAAATGTTGAGGAGAAGAGGAGAGGTGATGGATGATTTAGAAAGGGCAAATTTGATTTGCTCGCTGTGACTGAAAACAAAGATGAAAGGAAAAGGTGAAATTAAGTGGTGTGATGTAAAATGTGTGCGTGCTGGTGTGGAAGAGAATGAGAGAGGAAGAGAAGGAGTTGCAATTTTGATGAGTGACCTGTGGTACAAAGCTATGGTAGACTTTGTGTGTGAGTCCTAGAATCTCTAATGGTTAAATTTAAGTTTGAAAAGGTCAAGTGTGTGGCTGTGACGTATGGTCCATCTGAGGAAACGTTGAAGAGAGTAATGATTTTTGGGATAATCTGAATGATGTTCTGATGGGGTGAGTAGAGCTTCAGATTGATAGTTTTGGGGGACTTGAATGGTTGGATAGGTGAGCAAAAAAGGATGGTATAACAGGTGGTTTTGGGATGGCGGGAGAAAATGAGAATGGTAGGAAGGTGATTGATTTCTGTGAAGAGAGAGGTATGTGTGTAAGTAATACTTTCTTTAAACACAAGAGTATCCATAAGTATACTAGAGTTGGTGTAGGTAGAGATGGTATCAAAGAAAAGTATGATTGATTTAGTGTTGGTGAAGAAGGATATGTTGAAGTATGCTCATGTTAAATCAGTGAGGGGTTTAGGAATGGGATTATCGGATCATTATGTTGTTCTATGTAAAATTAAGTTAGTGGGGGCTTGGATGGAGAGGAAGGTGATACGAAAGGAAGTAGGTAAAATTAAGAGTGAGAAGTTAAGTGAGCAAGATAATAAGGATAAGTATGTAAGAGCGCTTGCTAGTAAAACGGTTGAATGGGAACAAGTTGATACTGAGCAAATCTGGGGGCAAATGAAGGAAGCAATTGCCCACATCGCATGTTCTGCGTGGATGTGCTAAAGTAGGAAGTAAGAATGTTAACAGCGAATGGTGGAATGAAGAGGTGATGAAAGCGGTTAAAGGTAAAAAAGAAGCGTGGTTGAATGTACTAAAAGCAAATGATGAAGATTCAAAAGAAAGATGCTTGGAATTATATATGGGAAAAAAGAAATACTAAAGGTGTATACGTAGGAGAAAGAGGTAAATGAACAGTTTGGAAGGAGGATGAATGAGGACATAGACAAGGAAATAGAAGCTCTTCTGGATGGAAGGAAAGGTTAAGAATGAGAATAAGGGGAATCTGCTTAGAATAATGAATAGGATGGTGCTTTTGTAACTGATGAAATGGATGTGAGGGGAGTGTGGAAAGAACACTTCTTGAAAATCTGCACAATATTAACAGTAATGATGAGGTGTTAGTGAATGTGTGCGGTTTTGATGGTGCAAGAAGGAATAGGTATTTTGGGGATGAGGTTATTAGTAAGGAGGAGGTAATGGGAAGAGGTGAGAAAGTTGAGGAATTGTAAATCTGCATGTATAGATGAAATTACTAGTGAAATGATCAAGAGCGGAGGCGAGATGGTGATTGATTGACTGAAGTTGTGTAATAAAAGCGTTTATGGAGGGTATAGTTCAAGGATTGGAGGAGAGCGGTATTAGTACCCTTGTATATGGGTAAGGGAGAAAAGGGGAACTGTGAAATTATAGGGAATAAGTTTATTGAGTGTTGTAGGAAGGTATATGCTGGTATTTTTGGTCGAAAGAGTGTCGAGTGACTGAGGGACTGATTGGTAAAGAACAAGGTGCGTTTAGGTAGTGGTAGAGGTGTGGATCAAATCTTTACATTGAAACAAATGATTGAGAAAATGAGGGAGAAGAAGAATAAATTGTATTTAGGTTTTATGGATTTGCAACAGGCGTATGATAGAGTTAATAGGGAAGCGTTATGGCAGGTGTTAGTGATAATCTGTGATATATGGTGTTGGTGGTAGGCTTCTGAATGGAATCAAAAGTATGTATGATGATAGTGAAGCGTGTGTAAGAATAAATGGTGTCAATGGTGATTGGTTTAGGGTTAAGCTGAGTAAGACAGGGTTGTGTTATGTCTCCTTGGTTATTCAATTTGTATATGGATAGTTATGAAAGAATTTGGAGGTGGGGATGGCAGGAAATGGTGTTAGAATGTGGGGGATGGGGGTGAGTGGAGGGTGCCCTACCTATTATATGCGGATGATTTGGTTCTGTGTGGCGAATCTGAAGAGAGTTTGAGAGATTGATAGAGAGATTTGGCAGGGTGTGTAAAAGGAGGGGCTTGAAAGTAAACGTGGATAAGAGTAAGGTTATGGTTGTGAGTGAGGACAGTCCTCAGTGTGAAGTTATGTTAGATGGTGAGCAGCTAGAACAAGTGTCTGAGTTTAAATATTTAGGGTATACGTTGGATGAGAAGGGAACGGACGATGCAGAGTGTAGTAGGAAAGTTGTGAATGGCAGGAAGGTGGCTGGTGCAATTAAATCGTTGGTGAATGCAAAGGGACTAAGTCTTGAGTGTGCTAGGTCTTACATGAGGGTATGTTGTTACCTGTGTTATTGTATGGTAGTGAGACTATGGTCTGAATAAGAAGTATAGATCTAAAGTTCAATGTGTTCAGATGGACAATCTTAGGGGTGTGCTAGGTGTGAGAAGAATTGATAAAGAGAGGAATGAACGTATTGGAGAGTGGTGTGGTGTGAAGAAAGGGGTAAATGAGAGAATAAATGAAAGTATGTTGAGATGGTTTGGTCATGTTGAAAGGATGAATGATAGTAGGTTGGTTAAGCGGATGTATAGTGGTGAGTGTGTTGGGAACCGACCGGCTGGGAGACCGAAGAGAAAGTGGATTGAGTCGGTGAACGAATGTCTGAAGGAGAGAAATGTGAGTTTGGCAGAGGCGAGAATAAAGGTATGATAGGAGAGAATGGCGGGGTTTTGGGAGGGGGATGGTTGTGGCTCACCTGGGCCAGGAGATGAACCCTTACATTGACGATTTACCAGTGAGGGTCCGTCGCGGTCCCATGGAGCTCTAGGTGGATTTTCCGTCTGTGACGAGCTCTCACTAATTAATGGTACAGAGGGGCGGTAAGGCTGGGCTTCTTTTTCTACTGGACGTTTGTCATGTTCTCCTATTTGTTTTTCTTTTCCGATGCTTGTACAGCACCTCACACCTATAGTAAAAAAAGAAAAAAGTAAGAAGAAAGAAAGAATATATATATATATATATATATATATATATATATATATATATATATATATATATATATATATATATATATATATATATATATATATATATATATATATATATATATATATATATATATATATATATATATATATATATATATATAATTTAGACTGATGCATAAATTTGATTTTAAGTTTGCAGATGATACCAAAGTGGCTACTCTTAGTAAAGAATAATGATGGATATATAAGGTTTCAAAATGATCTTGGATAAACTCTTAGGTCGACAGATAAGTGGCAAATAAATTTTAATTGCAAAAAGTGCAAGGTTCTTCATTTAGGTAACTCAAATATTTTTTAACTAAAATATGAATGGGGATTGGCTTGAGTCTGTGGACCCAAAAAAAAAAGATTAGACGTGAGTATAAGCAGCAGTCTGAAACTAACTATCAGTGTTTGAAGCAAGGAATAAAGTTAATAAGATGTTAAGTATAATAAATAAATATATGGTTTACAAAACTAACAAAGTTTTAAGTAGCTGTATAATAGCTATTTTAGGTCAATATTAGAGAATTGCGCACAGGTTTGGGCCCTTTATTTAAGAAAAGACCTAGGTATGCTGAAGAGAGTGTAAAGTAGTGCAACAAGGATGATTTGCTTTGAGGGTAAGAGCTATGGGGAGAGGCTGAAGGAATTAGGAATGTTTTCTTTAGAAAGGCGATTTCACATTTCGTTTATTTTGTAGCTAATGACCCATCTATGTATATTTCAAGTTTGAAGTCATTTGAAAAATGGCAAGTTGAAAGGAACAATGTCAAAAACAAAGATTTTGAAAAATGAAAATTCTTAAAGAATGACTACAGACACAGAAAAACATTCGAAAACGACGTTTTAGAGGTCAGAAAAAGCTACAGTTTGCTTTTTTTTTCATCAAAATTGGCTGAAAATTAAGAATATTATGTCCACCTTTAGGGGTGGTGAAAATTGGGCTTTAAGCGAATGAAAATTGATATAGATCAGTTGAAAGAAATATATATATATATATATATATATATATATATATATATATATATATATATATATATATATATATATATATATATATATATATATATATATATATATATATATATATATATATATATATATATATATATATATAAAACAAAAAAAAATTCTGGCTACGGCCCTATATATATATATATATATATATATATATATATATATATATATATATATATATATATATATATATATATATATATATATATATATATATATATATATATATATATAATCATAATTTTATATCACACATCTTCTCTCCCAAGACTGGGGTGAGGTGCGAAGCATACACTGAAAACAGAAAAGTAGTAGAATAATATGACGAAAGCCAGAAAGCTCAGCCTTACCGCCCTCTTTATACCTTTTAGTGAGAACTCGTCGCAGCAAGAAAATCCACCCTAGAGCTTCACGGCCCTCACTATGGCATCTCGCCAATGTAGGGTTTATCCCTTAACCCAGGTGGGCCACAACCATACCCTCTCACAAAACACCGCCATTCACTCCTATTATGCACCTTTCTTCTCGCCTCTGCTAAACTCAGATTTCTCTCCTTCAGGAATCCCTTTGCTGACTCACTCCACTTTTTCCTCGGTCTTCCCCAGCCGGTCGATTCCCAGCATACTGAACACTATACATCCGCTTAACCAACCAACTATCATCCATCCTTTTCACATGGCCAAACCATCTCAACGTATTCATTGATTCTCTCATCTACCCCTTTCTTCCCATCACACACTCTCTAATATGTTCATTCTTCATTTTATCAATTCTTCTCACACCTAACACGCCCCTAAGATTGTCCATCTGAACACATTGTATTTTAGATCTATACCTCTTATTCCAGACCATAGTCTAAGCACTTTATTACTATGACTGTGCAAACTATCACACACACACAAAAAAAAAAAGATATATATATATATATATATATATATATATATATATATATATATATATATATATATATATATATATATATATATATATATATATATATATATATATACATATATAATTTTCCGGAGGGTGGAGTCGGAGTCGGTAATTTTCAAAAGGGTGGAGTCGGAGTCGGAGTCGGAGTCGGTAATTTTCAAGAGGTCGGAGTCGGAGTCGGAGTCGGAGTCGGTAATTTTGAAGAGGGTGGAGTCGGAGTCGGAGTCGGAGTCGGAGTCGGAGTCGGAGTCGGAAAATTTTGAACCAACTCCACAACCCTGGTTCATGGATTCAGCAATGTTTTCGTTAATAGATGGTAAATGTGTGTCTGTTTTTGTAATCTTTTCATTTTTATAGGCTGGTAAAATTTCTGCCTTTAGCAGCATTTCATCACATAAACATACTAAATAAATTTTAACCCTATGTGAAACACGTGGTTCATGAAATTTGGTTTTGTATCTAGAATCCAGAAAAGTTGCTATTGCACATGTGTAATCGTTTTGAGGAATTTGAAATCTATTATCTATCTCCAGCATGAGTGTTTCTGTCATCTTTGAAAGTCCCTTACTTTTAATAGCAGTATTTAACACAGCTTTCATCGTTGCAACTAGAGGAATCCCGTCTGACAAACAAGAATTTTATGAGCTAATAGTCTTAGTTACCTTTTCAAATGTTTAAGAAGAGTAATACAATTACCTAAAATCGCATTATCATCACCTGTCAGACCTTTCACCTTTTTGTTTGTTCGTAGCGTAAGGGAAAACAGCTTCATCTATTTCTCCCATTCTCTCAAGCATGTATATTCCAACGAGTCAACATCTTGCGTTGCAGAAATTGAGGAACATTTAGTCTCATAATTCATAAATGAATACTATCCACTATCCGCAAAAAAATTCATGTGGATGCGAATGCGGATAGAGAAAAATGATGCGGATGCGGATGCGGATATCCGCTACACCTCTAATATATATATAACGTGCAGATTTTAATACTATATATACTTGTGTATGTTTTCTACGAAAAGACCGCCCAGGACCCCGCAAAGCCTAAGGCTGCCATTGCCGCCAAGGCCCCGCAAAGTCTAGAGCCTCCACTGGTTACCGGTATTATTGTATTGTAGCGTAACTATGGTATGTAATAAGAAACATAGATCTAAGGTGCAGTTTGTTTCGATGGATAATATTTGGGGCGTGTTAGGTCACTTAGGTGTGATTAAAATTGACAAAATTAGAAATGAGCGTATTAGATAGCTATGTAGTGTAAAGAAAGTCGTGAATGAGAGTGTATTAAGGTGGTTTAGTCATATAGAAAAGACTGATGAAAGTCGGCTGATTAAGCGGGTGTATAGAGGTGAGTGTGTTGGGAAGCGAACGGCTGGAGGACTAAAGAAAAAGTGGATTGAGTCAGTAAAAGAGAGTGCGAAAGAAAAGAATGTGAATTTAGTGCAAGTAAGAAGAATGTGCATAATAGGAGTGAAAAGAGTAATTTTGTGTCGGTGTGTGAAGCTTCAGGATGGATTTTGATCCTGACGATCTCGCACTTAAAGGTATAAGGGGAGGTTGTGGGGACTTTCTTCTTCGACTCAGGTCATAATCTTCAACTTAACTATTGTTTTTCTGGTGCATGTTTCCCACCCCACCCCAGTTCTGGGGAACCATGTGGCAAATGATGATGATGATGATGATGAGGATGATGATATAGCCGTTGCGAAATTAACAAACTTAACTGTTTACCAAGAGATATTGGTTGTATATTTTTATTTTTTAATAATCATCTCTTCCACCGCCACGTTAATCATAGTATAAACATAGTAGAAATTTTATACTGTGGCATAAATAGCTAATCGTTTTATAGTAGAAATATTATATTTATACTGTGATCGTTTTCTGCCTTCTGGGGATCAAAGTATGACGTCACACACTACGACTTTAACGAAATACTATACTCTTTGTTTACAGTGTACAGTTGCTGTATTTATGGTTACTGTTTTTTTTTTCCTATTGTTAGACATAATTTTTGTTTTATTTTATAATTTTTAGCTTGTTAATCGTCATAAAAGAAATATGAAAGCTGTTATCGATCTCCGTTTTGGATGAAATAAAAAAATTACGAGATAATGTAATAATTATTGTATGATAAATAGTAGAAATGGTGGGAGTAGTTTTGTTTTTGAATGTTGACATTTTGAAGTCCAAGGTAAAAATATTAGTTTCAAAATTTTTTAAACATTTGTCAGTAATGTTTTATTCTAGTTACAAAAGTGTGATGGTAATTTAGCTAAGTTATGAGAGAGAATTTCAAACCTTTATGTCAGTCTCACACTTTGCATTTCTGAATCAAATTTAAATGAATATATTTAAAAGGCATGTCTAAAAACAATACAACTGCCTTTAATTATTCAACAGAAGTTTGAAGAGAAAATTTATATCTTTCAAACTCTTAATAGTAATGTCAATTATATAAATGTTAATAAAAAGGAGGGATTGAATAATAATAAATTTTTATCTCAAATGAAGTTATAATCCTGTTGTAACATATTTATGGCATAACTATAAACAATATAGTTCTTTTATACACCAAGGTTCTTCCAAGGTTCTTATTTTTGCTATTTTTCAATCTTTATCATTGACAGTAAAAAAAAAGGTTTATTAACTCATTATTTAATTTAGCTATAAATTTAGTGCATTAATTCCAGAGTTGAGTGTCAGACAAATATTTCATTGGTCTAGTATTATGAACATTGATTGAATATACCTAGCCTTTATTGTATTTTATTTATAGTGATTCATCTTTTTGATGAAAACTCCATTGAAATGAAGGCCATAATTGTTCAACAAGACTTAATTTAAAACATATTTTTACTAATTGCCCAATTGTTTTTGGTCATCTGAGAAATATTAGAGAAAATTTGATTAATTGTAGAGTTATAATCTCATTAACATGAATACTGAATTAAAAGTATAAACATTACAAAAATGGCATAAAAAAATTCTTTAATTTTTTTTTTTTTCGTTCATTTTAAGTTTATAGTTGCAATAAAAATATAAAAAATAATGCTACAAAAGCATAACAATTATGCTTCATTCCCTTGGTGTAGGAATCAAGAAACACTTTCAAAATTTGTATAATTTTAGATTGATATTTGAGACACATTCGTGACACATTCACTAAAGAAATTCCCAACAAGCATAATTACGCTGCAGATCATATTTTATAAGGAAGGACAACTTTTAAAGGACAGAATAAGTTATAGCTATAGGACAAATAATGAATAATAATGAATAAATAATGAATGACTAATAAAATAGATAAATTAATAAAATAAATAAATAAATAAATAATAAATTAAATAAATAAAGTAAATAAATAATAATAAATAAATAAAATAAATAAATAAATAAATAAATATAAAATAAATAAAAAATAAAATAAAATAATATAAAATAAAATAAAATAAAATAAAATAAAATAATGAAAAAATAAAACAAATAAATAAATAATAAAATAAATAATAAAATTTCTCTCATGAATGTGTCGCTAATGTGTCTCGAATATTGATCTAAAATAATACACATCCTTTTAAACTGTAATCAAAATAAACATTTCTTAAGCTCTAATTATGAGTTAGTGGGTAA
This sequence comes from Trachelipus rathkii, assembly GCA_015478945.1. Taxonomy (NCBI): domain Eukaryota; kingdom Metazoa; phylum Arthropoda; class Malacostraca; order Isopoda; family Trachelipodidae; genus Trachelipus; species Trachelipus rathkii. The sequence goes on along the minus strand of JABUQX010115755.1, from coordinate 21,199 downwards.
CAATACCCATTTGAGAGGAAATTAAGTCTTCAAAGAATTTTTCAACCTACCTATACAGGAAGTCATTGGACACAAGAAAAAATCATAGATATATTATTTAATAAAATAATCTCTTTAGATGATCATATTTTGACAACCTTGCACTTGCAATATACTGTATGTTTATACCAATATACCTTCTTTTATTGTTAATGACATTATAAGCTTCAATTTCTAAGAAAGCTACTTTTCAACAATTGAGAGCTCTAATCATCAGTTTAATTTCCCAGTTTTGTTAGTGATAAAAGATTGTACATTGATCTTTGAGAGCAAGTCAAAATTAAGTCTATTATTTGACCATAATAGTTTTATTAAGATGCAATAGAATCCCTCTATCTGATCTATCTCTCTCCCTGATTCACAATTTTTATTTCTGAAATATTTTAAGCCATGGGCTCCTCTGCTTTACCATTAATATATTTCAAGCTAACTATTTGTCAAATTATAATACAACTTATTTGTGAAGCTGTGCATTTGAATTCCTTCCCTTGCATGTTTATGTAAAGGTGATCATTTAGAAGACATCCAGTGAAGAAGATATAATAACTTGTTTTGTTATCTAAAATACCTAATTCATCTGTTTTTGACCATTTATTTCAGTAGTGAATTTAAATCTTCCTGAATTGCTTAAGTAGAAACCTGAAAATTTGAATCAGAAACCAAAAGTGTACGATCAAGTGCATACAACAGTAAATACAATGATGTGGGAATCCACATTCCTTAACAATCATTGGTGTAGTTTGATCTAATTGTACCTGTATTTTCTATTTTTCTCATTCACAGGATTAAGAGTACCTATATTTAAGTTTAATTCATTCTACAAGTCTTAATTCATTAAATCATTCTAATTAATTCATTCATTATATATACTCCATTTAATAATTTCATTACCTACTTATTTTCTTTTTCAGTTAAACAATATTTTTCTCACACAACCTAAATTCACATTTCCTTTTGTAATTTAAAAATTTAAATTTTATTATTATTATTATTATTATTATTATTATTATTATTATTATTATTATTATTATTATTATTATATGCTTAAAAATATTTAATACAATAATTATTACATTTTTATTACAAAATGATTTCAATATATATATATATATATATATATATATATATATATATATATATATATATTATATATATATATA
>JABUQX010115755.1:0-15000 GCA_015478945.1 Trachelipus rathkii | reverse complement strand
ATAAACCAATAAAAGGTCTCTAAATAGCCTTTCTAATCATAATTAATACAATTATTAACAATAATTATTTATTTTTTATTTATTTTACATTTTCCTATGTGAAATTTTTTACCAGGATTCCAAAAATGTATTCCTTTCGCTGTAGCTATTGTAGCATTTTATGATTTTTTTATTTTTTTTTTAATTTTTTTTTATTTTTTTTTTACATTTTCCGTACTAAAATTAGACCAGTCATTCCACCAATGTATTCCGTTTTACTGTAGCATCATTAGTTTTTAAGATACATATATGACGGATATACTAAATTGATATATATATATATATATATATATATATATATATATATATATATATATATATATATATATATATATATATATATATATATATATATATATATATATATATATATATATATATATATATATATATATATATCTTTTTTAAAATAAACACTAATCATGTCCCTAAATTAGCAGTGGAGGTTTTACAGAGGGAATAAAGCTTCGAGTAAAGTAGAAAATCTTCGCATATAAACTTAAACATTTCTAATTTCAGATTAAATTAAAATTTAATTAAATATTTAACCTTAACATCAAAACTAGTATTGTCCTGTATTATATAGTATACTTTCATTACTTTTCATAAATATCTAATTTGAAAAGTAAAATACGCAATAGGTATATTTTATGAAAATTTTTCTTCCGCTATAGGCCTTTACTTCTTCTCTTGTATGATCATCTGACCTCCTTCCCTCCTCCTCCTGAGTCAGACAAAATGTCCCATCATCCAAACGCGCCTGAAAAATATACACACATTTTCCAAAAATGTTATTTTATGAAAAAAGAAACTGCTCAAAATTTCTTAAATATCGTTGATTCGAAACTGAAAATAAAATATCGATATATCGATATATCGGCTGAAAAAATATCATCGATATTTTTTCGATACTATCGAAAAAAAATATCAATATCGATATATATCGGTCCTCTTGCGGCATCCCTAGCTTGTACACAAAAGTTGATAACTGGTATAGTCGGAAATTCATAATTTGTCAATTAGAAAAAACTTGTGAGGATAGGAATCAATGAGGGATTACTTTATCAAATTGATCGTCATATATGCAATTGTAAAAGAAGACTGTAGAGCAAAGTAGAACAGAAAATAATTAGATAGGGGAGAATAGGTTTATAATGAAGGAATTGACATAATTTTAATCAGAAATTCTATAAGTATGACAGCGTAATATAATTTTATATATCTTGTTGTATGTTGTTTGATTTATATGAATCTGATAAAGGAACCTGAGTTAATATTATACAATGAAGATGGTATTTAAATGAAATAATAAAATGAAAGTGAATATGGTAAAAAGACGACAAAAGAAGTACATCGATGGAAAATAAAATTTATGGAATAAGAGATTTAAGAGGAGAAAGGTAAGGGTAGGAGCAGCGTTTGTTCAAACGGAGAGGAATAGAGGTTATAGGTGATTTTGAGAGTGGTTATCGAAAGAATTACTACCTGGAGGAAATCCATAGGTACCTAGTTATCTTTTAGAAGAAAAAAAAAAGTTAGGTGATTGCAGATAAATGGTGTTAAATTGTTCCCCATTATAATAAGAGGAAATATATTACAATATATTAGATCTAATGTATTTTATTTCATCTGTAATGTGAAGGAAAAAGACGTTTGATAATTTATAGTCATCCTTTATTTTACCATACTTTTCTTCTGAAAATTATTATTATTATTATCATTATTATTATTATTATTATTATTATTATTATTATTATTATTATTATTATTATTATTATTATTATTATTATTATTATTATTATTATTATTATTATTATTATTATTATTTCTTTATCCTCCCCAGGAAATCAGGAATCCCCACAGATTTGGGGTTGGGTGCGTAACATTCGCCGGAAACAGAGTAGCTAAGTAGAAGAACATGGCCTAAGTCGAAAAGAAAGCCCCCCCCTTCCATCCCTTCATACCTTTAAATGCGAGCCCGTCTCTGCCAAAATCCACCGTAGCGCTTCACAACACCGAGACATACCCTCACTGTGGTATCTTGTCACTGTCAGGGTTCATCCCCTTGGCCAGTCCCACAACCATGCCCACAACGATTTATTCCTATTATGTATCAATCCTTTCGCTTCTGCTAAATTCACATCCTTTCCTTCAGACATTCTTTTTACTGACTCAATTCACTTTTTATTTTATCTCCCAGCCGTTTGATTCCCATTACACTCACCTCTATACATCCGTTTAACCAACCGACTATCATTCATCCTTTCAATATGACCAAACCATCTTAATACACTCATTTCTCTCATTCACCACTCTCTTCACAAAACACATCTCTCTAACTCGCTTATTTCTCTTTTTATGAATTCTTTTCATGCCTAACAATCCCTTAAGATTACCCATCTGAACAGACAACACTTAAAGCCTATACCTCTTATTCACTACTTTGCATTAACATTGAAAACAACATATCCTCATGCAAAACCCTAGGGTACTCAAGACTTAGTATCCTTGCATTCACCATAGATTTAATTGCACTAGCTACCTTACCACTCATAACTTTCTTATTACACTCTGCATCATGCGTTCCCCTTTCAGCCTAAATATTTAAACTCGGATTCTTGTTCCAGTTGCCTACCACCCAACAGGATTTCATACTCAGGACTCTCCTCATCCACCACCACCTTACGTTTATCTACATTTACTTTCAAAGTCCTCATTTTACATACACTGCCAAACTCCTCTTCCAATTCTCTCAAACTTTCCTCAGATTCACCACACAAAATCAAATCATCTGCTTACAACAAGCAAGCACCCTCCACTGTCATTCTCCATCAGTCTAACCACCTCCCCTGCCACACCTTCTTTTAATTCTTTTATTACCCCATCCATATACGAAGTAAATAATCAAAAATCAAAAAATCAATAATATTTTATTCTGTCCATTTTATTTATTACATAATACTTAACGTTAAAAATAGCAATTTAATATAAAAAATAAGCACATAGACGAGAAATGGATTACTAAGGGGACGTTTTCGTCCTTTGAGCACATGAAGTATTATACGGTTTCATATTCAAATTTATATTTAATAGAGAAATCATAAATTAAAACAGTTTATATAATATGAAAAAATCCTAGCACTAATAAGCTATATAATAATAATAATAATAATAATAATAATAATAATAATAATAATAATAATAATAATAATAATAATAATAATAATAATAATAATAATAATAATAATAATAATAATAATAATAATAATAATAATAATAATAATCCACCTTCTCTCCCCAAGACTGAGGGTAAGGTGCGTTGCATACACTGGATACAGAAAAGTAGTAGAAGAATATGGCACAAGTCGAAAAGAAAGCCCAGCATTACCATTTAGTGAGATCTCGTCGCAGTCAGAAAATCCACCCTCGAGCTTCACGGGACCGCGACGGACCCTCACTATGGCATCTCGTCAATATAGTGTTCATCCCTTGGCCCAGGTGGGCCACAACGATACTCCCTCAAAAAACCCCGCCATTCACTCCTATTATGCACCTTTCTTCTCGCCTCTGCCAAACTCACATTTACTTTACTGACTCAACTCACTTTTTTTTCGGTCTCCCAGTTGGTCAATTCCCAGCACACCACTCATCACTATACATCCGCTTAACCAACTGACTATCATCCATCCTTTCCGCAAGACCAAACCATCTCAACGTACTTTCATTTATTCTCTTATTTACCCCTTTCTCACACCTCACTAACTCGTCTAATATGTTCATTCCTCATTTTATCAATTCTTCTCACACCTAACACGCCCCGAAGACTGTCCTTCTGAACACATTGTACTTTAGAAGTTAAGATCTATACCTCTTATTCCAGACCATAGTCTCACTACTATACATTAACACAGGTTGTGGTGGGTTTGATTCTCCACAATATGTGGTGGGGTTCGATCCCCTCACTATTCGTTTTTAACTGTCGTGTAGTTCTCTTAACGTTGAAGATATAAACACGCAGGAGAAGAAAACACAAATAAGAATTAAAACTATCTCGAACCAACCAAAACTAATAAAGAATTTATTAAAATAAACCACACGACAACAAAACCAGATTAATCCTTCCAACACCTATAATATTAAACAATTCGATACTTGATTTACAGTCTGAACCGACACCGAACAATTAAATCCCACATGGTGGATTAGCCTTTTTTATAGAAGACCTCAGTCCTAATACCGATTACCCGTCCGATTACGATACTCAGGTTACAATGAAGATTTCGATCCAATTGAACGAAACTTTAAAATCTAAAATTGTTAAATACCAATCCTAAAAATTGTTAACCTTAATCCTAAAAAAATGTTCAAAATAAAATGCATAAATTTATTTTTTTGTCTTAGTTAGATTGTATTTGCACTTCTATATAGTTTTTTTTTTTTCACGTTTAGTGTCTTTATCTATTTCTTAATTCCACAAACCTAATAATAGTCTTTTTTCTATTTCACTATGTATTTTCAGGGTTTTTGTAGTCTTTTTTCTTTTTTATAATCTTTGTACATGATTTGCTTTATCTTATTTTAAAATTTTTTTCTCAGTATACAAAAAATTATCTAGTTCTTTCTCTATTTTATGAGTTTCAAGTCAGATCTTTTTCTCTTAATCATATTATTAAATACGCAAAATAGGCACAGGTTTCCTCATTTCTGAGATGCAGGCGAGTCATCCGTAAAGTCGCGGGAAGCCCAATAAATTTCCCATTCAATGGACACCAAAGCCAAGACCAGCAAAATGCAAGAACGTAAGCAAAATCAAAACTAGAATTGAAAAATTAAATCATTCTAACCATTGCGAAAACTACAAGAATTAAATAATAAAAATAAATATAATAGAAAGATATAGAAAATTTTCAATGCAAATAAATTTAAAAATTTACTATCGGCTTAACAAATCCCCATATTAACTATCTATTAATGAATTAAATTAAAAAACTTTTCATTCTACGCTAAAGTAAAAAGAAGACACCTACTATGAAGAAAGCAAGTAAATTAATAAAATATAATAACTATGATAACAAAAAATCAATAATAAAATAATAAAATTGGATTAAATGCATAAATAACGAAACAGAATCTATCAGATTACGCTGGAATATCATCCAGCTTTTTAATTCATTTATTCAGTTAAGTCTGTATCGTTTTTTTGTTTAATGTACCTAATTGTGTAACCCTGCGACTTCTTCACCCCTAAGCACGGTACCATGATCCTAAACAAACTATTAATTAAAATATAATAAAAACTAATACATATTATGAAAAATAAATAATTTAATAATGAATAACCTACATGTAAATGAAGATCAAGTGTAATCAAATGTAATGAGAGTGAATACATGAATCATGATAAATTAATATCACAGTATACGAGTCAAGTGATAATGACTAACAATAGAAATAGCATAATAATAATTAAAATAATAATTAATTTACACTAAAAGTGGAGAGCAGACTATATTACATGATAATTAATCACATATAATAATAATAATAATAATAATATATTAATATATGCAATAATAAGAACCGGGTATTGTACCGACACACACAAAAGAATTCCCAGACCGAATAATAAAGAGCTCAGGGAACAGAGATCATAAACTCAAGCGAGAAAATACAGCTCATAATGAAAATAATAATAATAAATCAAGCATAATATTAAAAGCCAGAAATTATAATTAATTCCAAGAAATTACTATTCACTATATTAAAAATTTTCATTAACTAATATTAAATTAAGCCTAGAGGAAGCATTGAATTCTTCTTCCTTCTCCAGACCTACAGCACACCGTTACACAAATTCTACTGATCAGGACACACTACAATACCTAATGAAATAGGTAATGGATCTCAGACTAAAACAAATCTCAAACTACGAACACAACCATAAAAATAACTACATATGACTCCGACTTCCACACTCACCGCGACATATCAGTTGAACGATCTAATGAAATGAAAGTAAAAAAAGCCATTAAATCTATATAATAATTACATTAATCTATGAATCTAAGCTAAATAACAAGAAGCAGAAAGAATAAATGGCATCGCCAGGCTATTATAAACAATATGAAAAAATTAGTATATCATTATTACCTTTCTTCGTCAAACGTTAAAGGCGTCTTTCTTCAATGTGCACGACTGTTCATACAGAATACAAAAATATAGTTTTAAACAAAAAAATATACCCTCTTGTAGAAACCACTGTACATCTGTACTCGGGTATATCCTAAGGAAAGAAAAAAACAAGAAGTCAACAAGTCAAAAAACAAAACACTAACATCCAACACACACTCTACTTGCATCCTAATAGGAAATTCGGAGCTCGCGCGCGAGAGAAAGAAAAAGAAACAAGAGTAAACCAACAACCGAAGATAAATAAAGAAACGATAGTGGCCCCAGTAATCTTATCAGTTGAGCTCGTCACCCCCCACTCTGATTCACACACCATACACGTCACCCCGATTACTCGATCTTCAACAATCCCATCATTCCTCAGTATAACACATCACATAATATATATTTTGACCATACCTACTATGTTTGAACAATACCAGCCTTAGAGCGTGTGCTTTTATCCCTTAGTGCAGGAGAACGGCGCGATCCCCTGCGTGTGGCGTGGTAACACCTAGGAAGCAACAGGCGTCACTCACACGGAATATCTGAAACTTTAAGGCCAGATCGTATTCCGCAACACGGAATACGACGCCATGCGAACAACAACGTGTGTGTGAGCAGACATAGACGCATGACGGCTACTGCTCTCTAGATTGATTGGCCACCGGTAGAAAAATAAATAAGTCAGATACTAAATAGCAACATGAGCAGCTCAAATTAATGTACATATATGAAAGAAGAAACAAACAGAAAATAGACTGTTCTCTCCCACATACGAGTACTGCATCCTCTCTAGGAATTGCATACGGTAGACATGGACGCGCTGAGGAATTATGTCCATTGGCATCTCACGTAGCTCGATACTGTTAGCATACTGCACAAACTTACCTACCTAAGATTCACCACCAAGGTAACAACATACCTCATTGTAAGACCCTAGTAGCGCAACTAACAGGAACTTAGTCCCCTTACATCCACCAACGAATTTAATTGCACAGCTACCTTCCTGCCATCACAACTTTTCCTACTAGCAACTCTACTGATGCGGCCGAAGATAATTCCGTTCCCTCATATATGTACGAAACAGTCACGCATGATACCTCCCTGAAAGTACTCTAGACAACTACGAGAACAGCTGTTCAGCTAATGGCTCGGACATAACAACTACGTTTAGAAGCAGCACAGAACGCGCTTGTCGAGCAACCCAGACACCGATGGCTCTATAATCTAGATCCAAACGATCCACACTACATAAAATTCTCTTATCTTACGTATGTACTTTCATAACTCCCTACCTTTTTCACAACCCTGACCAATCGTCATCACCAATTCTCTCAAATGTACTCTCTTTCAGACTCGCTCAATACGAACAAATCATTACCGCTTATTATAATAGGTAGGGGCACCGTTCACTCTCTACTTCAGATTCTCCATCATATTCAAACACCATCCCCAGCCACCGCCCACCTCTATTTCTTTTCATCACCTATCCTCCTATAAAATTATAAATCCATGAGGATGAAATCTATACATCTCAATGCCATCCACTTACACTATTAACCTATTAAACCAATCGCTTTCAACTCCATTTATTCTCACACACACATTTCACTATTGTCACTTATAGTTTTGACTCCATTCAGAAGCCTACCAGCAACGCCATATATCACTAACATAATAATAATAATAATAATAATATAATAATAATGAATAATATATTTTTTCAATCAGAATAAACTAATAATATAATTAATAGATGAGATCACATATAATTACAATACATAGATAACTCATAAGGTAATAATAAATAGTAAATAATAAATAATTAGATTAATAATAAATGAAATTAATAATAAATAATAATAATAATAATAATAATAATAATAATAATAATAATAATAATAATAATAATAATAATAATAATAATAATAATAATAATAATAAAAAATAATAATACAAATAATAGTAGCTAAGAGTAATAATGAAAAACATCAACAATAATAGCGATAACAGTAATGACAATAAAAAAAAGAGAAGTGAAAAATTAATCCTAATACCTACTGCCTACTTAATAATAATAATAATAATAATAATAATAATAAATAATAATAATAATAATAATAATAATAATAATAATAATAATAATAATACTATTAATGATGATAATCATTAACATTATATCATCACTATATCATATACATATAAAAAAATAATAATAATTGTATTAATAATAGCAATAATAATCAGAATCAGAACTAATTATTATAATGATATAATAATAATAATTAATAATTAATAATAATAATAATAAATAATAATAAGTAATAATAATAATAATAATAATCAATAATAATAATTAATAATAATAATAATACACAACTAATAACAATATAATAATTAATAATAATAATTAATAATAAATAATAGGATAATAATAATAATAAAATAATAATAATAATAAGTAATAATAATAATAATAATAATAATAATAATAATAATAATAATAAAAATAATAATAATAATAATAATAATAATAATAATTGTTATAATTATTATCATTCACTCTGTAATTATTATCATTCACTCTGTAAAAGAAGGGGATTGGGTTAGAATGATGGAGAATGGAGGAGAGTGCCCTGCGTATTGTATGCGGATGATTTGGTTTTGTGCTTTGAATCTGAAGAGAGTTTGAGAGGATTGATAGAGGGGTTTGGCAGGGTGTGCGAAAGGAGGAGGTTGAAAGTAAATATAGATAAGAGTGAGTTTATGGTAGTGAGTGTGGAGAGTCCACGTTGGGAAGTCATGTTAGATGGTGAGCACACTGGAACGGGGGGGGGGGGGTGGGGAGGGGGGGGGGGGGGAGGGGGGAGGGCGGGGGGGGGAGAGGGGGGGGGGAGAGTGGGGGGGGGGGGGGGGGAGCTGGGAGGGGGTGGGGGGGGGGGGGGGGGGGGGTGGGGGGTGGGGGGGGGTGGGGGGGGGGTGAACAAGTATCTGAGTTTAAATATTTAGGATATATGTTGAATGAGTGAGCTTGGGTTTTGCATGATGGCATGTTGTTACCTATGTTAATGTATAGTAGTGAAACTATGGTCTGGAATAAGAGGTATAGATCTAAGGGACAAATTGTTCAGATGAACAATCTTCAGGGCGTGTTAGGTGTGAGAAGAATTGATTAAATGAGGAATAAATGCATTGGAGAGTTGTGTCTTATGAAGAAAGACATAAATAAGAGAATAAACAAGAGTACATTGATATGGTTTGGTAATATGGAAAGGAAAGATGGTAGTCGGTTGGTTAAGCCGATGTATAGTGGTGAGTGTGCTGGGAATCGACCAGCTGGGAGACCGAGGGAAAAGAGGATTGAATCAATAAGGGAATGCCGAAGGAGAGGAATGTGAGTTTATAAGAGGGGAGAAGAAAGGTGCATAACAGGAGTGAATGGCTGGGTTTTGTGAGGGGGTATGGTTGTGGGCTTTGCCCAGGGGATGAACCTCACGTTGACGAGATATCACATTGAGGGTCCGTCTCAGTCTCGTGAAACCTCTAGGGTAGATTTTACCGACTGCGACTAGTTCTCACCTAAGGGTATAAAGGGGATGATAAAAGGGGGCTTTCTTTTCGACCTGCGTCATGTTTTTCTACTACTATTCTGTTCCTGTGTATGTTACACACCTCACCCCCAATCTGGAGATAGGAGGTAGATGATATTATTATTATTATTATTATTATTATTATTATTATTATTATTATTATTATTATTATTATTATTATTATTATTATTATTATTATTATTATTATTATTATTATTATTATTATTATTATTATTATTATTATTATTATTATTATTATTATTTAATTCATACTTAAAACTTATGTAGATTTTTTTTTTAATTTAAAAGCTTAATGCTTTCAGTATAAAAATTCTGTGCAAAACTTGTCAGAATTTACAAACCACAGTTTTTTACGTATCTATGAAGAATAACTTGATCCAATGAACATTAATTGAGGGACATTTCTGTCAATGAATTTCCTCATTGAGGTTTTTAGAATGGGAAGGTCATATTTTGGTTATTGCATATTATTATGAATTTTAAATATATACCAATAATATTTTAACATTATTCCAATAATTTTATTTATCATAATTGTATATAAATGTATACATAAGAGATTAATGTGTTTCAGCATAGAGTCATTACTAATGTTATCTCATTATATGATTGGTCTTTACTGGCTAGAAAGAGTCTGTTAATAGAGTTTGCAATTGGAGCTTTCCTTGGACTGGGAACTGAGAGGCATCGGAAATATATTTCCTCTCTTATGAACTTGGAGGTATGTTTCCTTTTATATTGTTAGTTTTATGTATATTTTAGGTTTGCTTGTTTTTTCTAATATTTAAAAACAATATAATAGATTATTTTATGTGAAGATGGTAAAGGAAAATATTTGCCAAAGTTGAAATCGAGTTTTGTCTGTCGTTATAAGGAAAATATTTGGAAACAAATTTTTTTTTTTTTTAAATTTCATTTTAAAAATGTTTTTCATAATTATTATTTTTAATTTTTATTGTGATCTTTTGTATATTTTATATATGTTATGTTATATATTTGGTTAAATTTCTAGTAAATCATGGTTTAACATTGTTTTATCTAAATTAAATCTGCTATTTATATTACTGATGCTAAGATTAAAATTGTTTGACATATTTTGTGACCATGAATTACAAAATGGTCAATATCCTTGAAAAGACAAAATATTTATTTCGATAACGGAGAATTAAAATCTTAAATTTTTAATTTCTCAATTTTAATGTTATCTCAATTAAAATCTTAAATTTTTAATTTCTCAATTTTAATGTTGTCTCTTAACTTCAAAGATTGGCTTCGCTTTTTGTCTCACCGAAATATCGCATGGAAGCAACACGAAAGCTATGAGAACCGAGGCAAGATATGACAGAGAGTCTGAATCATTCATACTTCATACACCAGATTTCGAGGCAGCAAAATGCTGGGCAGGTTGCCTAGGTATGTTTAGATTATTATTTTAAATTTTTAAAGTATTGAAAAATATTTTATTATTTTTTTAATTCGGTCGATACTGAAATTTATATTCAGTTTTGGTAGTTACAACTTTTATCTGTGGTTCCCAACTTTTTCAGCTTGTTACCCAATTTAACTACCCCCGTTAAGCAAGCTACCCCTTTCACAAAATGTTGTCAACATTAATATATATATATATATATATGGCTTAATTAAAACTCAGAGATGTTTTCTTTTATATATTTTATTGTAGCGATGTATTTGAACATTGTGCATCTCAAGTGACTATTGGCAAAGTCCAAAGAACTTCAGTGAGATGGAGTTGCATGCTTGAAGCTAGTTGAGGAATTATTAGCTCGTGGTTGAAAGTGCTATCCTGGCATCGTTTGAAGCATTCGAGCGAGTCCTCTTTTTTGTTTCCATTCCCAGCACAGTTGAGAACTCTTCAAGAGATACGTTGTCGAGAATGTTGTTACCAGCAACTTCAGGACTCTCTTGGACAGAGTTGGCGAGTCAGCTATTTGTGAAATCCAAAAGGAATCTGCATTTTGGTTTTGGAATTCGATTTTCAAGGCTTCATTGGCTCGCATTGTGATCCACTAATCCTTTGCATGGAAATCATCATCATGAATGGCATCATCAGGTACAGAGAAGGTGTGAATGATCCACTGAAGACTGGCTGTTTCTTGGTCACTGTCTAGAAAGTAGCGATGCATGTTTGTTTGAAGCCCCTTCAAATGCTCAATCATCTCTTTGTTGATGATCTGTAGAAGTGATCCATCATTATTTTCCTCAACAAACTGATCTAGGGTGTGGAACTGGGCGATCACTAATTTCTCCAAGCGCCGAATCCAGAATTGCAGTTTCCCCAGAAATGCAGTCACGGTTTGATGGGCAGCAATGACAGTCGTGTTCCGACCCTGGAGTTGCAGATTACCACTGTTCAGCTCCACAAATATGTCAGCCAAGTAAAAAAGTCGAGCAAGCCACTCCTTATCAGTGAATTTTGTATCTAAAGGAGATCTTTTTTGTTTTAGGAATACTTGAATAGCCCTTCGGAGCTCGATGACTCGACGTACAATCTTACCTCGTGACAACGAGCGAACATCGGTGAGTTAGAGCAGAACTTTATACTGCTCTCCCATTTCCTTACACAGTTCCTTGATTATACGCTAATCCACATCCCTGGACTTGATGAAGTTAACGATTTTCAACACATCTTCAAACGCTAACTTCAGATTACCAGGCAGACTTTTCGATCCAAGAGAGTACCGATGAATGATGCAGTGATCTACAGAAATTTCTGGATTCACAGCTTATATGAGACCCCGTAATCCACGATGACCACCCATCATCGACGGTGCTCCATCGACGGAGACCTGAATTAAAGATAAAATTTATTATGGATTGTGTCTCCATGAATGCGAATTAAGTTGAGTTTAAACATGTCCATGTTATTATGCGGACTTGGTTGGTCGTTGAAAGAGCAACCAGAATGCTCATATCTAGGAATGGGAGCGATGTCATTTGCTGCCAGGCAAGCAGATTCAGAAATGGGTAAAGAATATAGGGCTGTTTCTATCGAGACAGTATAGGAAGGAGTCACCGGAAAAGTGTCACCTTTTTGTGAGGGTGCTAGAGTTGCGACATTGAAATCCAATATACGAATTTTGGGGTTACGAAAGTCTAATGCTGGAGACTGTCAATGAGCCACCAGTTTAGGGATTTTGGAAGACTGGACAATCTGTGTTAGGATGAGAGACCTCTGTGTCCCCTTCCATACCGCCAACTGATGAAGAACGCTTAGAGCGTTTGCGGTGTTTGCGTTGAACAGTTTTCCATTCACCTCAGAAGCGCAAGAAGCCTTAGAAGGAGAGTTGGTTGTCACATCAAGCTCCATTTGGGAACTATAATCCATTTCATCCAGTATGACATAGAATCCTTTAGGGAGTGCTGTGATAGGAAACTCAGAAGAGTTGTAGAAGGATTCAGAAGAACTGAAACAATTCTGCAAGCTATCAGAGGGTTGGTTGGTGGATTATTTGACAGCTGTGGTAGTTTGGGCACAATCTATTGATGTCATTGCTTTTGTCTTAGGAATAGACTTATGACGAGGTCTCTTCTGAGTTGCATTTTTTAGAAATTCAAACGTTTTATATTTTAGGCAACAATCTTTGGTTTGGTTCTTAATCTTTTGTTTCTGCTTAGGGATAACCTTTACAGGAGTTGGAGTAATGGTGAGAAACTGATTAGGGGACAAATTCAGGCCTCTTACGTGAGTTTGGCGAACTCATCGGGAGCCTAGGATGCAGGATTTATTGGCAGCAAATGCTCTCCAAGCTTTGTTGTGGATGAACAAACTTAGTTTCATTGCTGGTTGGTTGAAAACTAGTACCCAGGGTAGGGTTGTTGGATCGATGACTGTTTTTGGACTCTTTGAATAATTGTGAATATAGGGAATGTTGGCGGGCAGGTTGCAGTAACTGCTCTAGTCTGGCTGAGGATTGGGTGTAGAGCTCTACTGGAATGGAGTTGTGTCGGTGGGTTGACATTCGGAGGCGGGGGAGCTGGTGCAATTGTAGCATTGAATTGCCTTGGTCTTGTAGGGTATTTGTCTTTGAGCAAGTGTATGGTATTTTTCATGTTCAATTTTTGTATGGTACATAACTCCAAAACTTCCTGCTCAAACTGGTAAGACTGGCATTTTAGGGAAGAGGCACTGTGGAGTCCACAGTTTTTGTAGTGTGTCGTTTTTTCAAAGGAAATTTGAAATTTTTCTCCGCAGACTGCACTTGTGTCACACGGTCCCCTAGAGTATTTTTGGGGATGACCAAACAGCTGGCATTTAAAAAAACGTTTGGGTCTGATAATAAACGGACGAACACTTAGCTTGTAAACCATATTTTCACTTTTGAAGGTGGGAAAGGGCGTTGAAGGTCAGCATTAAACGAAGATTTGTATTGTCAGGCGAGTCCCGACGTGAAGAAAATCTGTAAACATTTGTAACATAAAATCTTTTCTGCTGAAGATTTATTAGAATGATTAGAATGATTTTTTTTTTTTAGAATGACAGCGATATCTTCGTTTTTCTGTTCTAAAAGATAAATATTGCCTTTGGACGTGCTTCGTATTTCATCAGGAATGGAAATAAGAGGGATATTTCTTATAGACGATAAGGTTGGCATGATGGAACTTGGATTCCGAGTAGTAGCTTGAAGTAGAAGAGACCGTTTCTCATTAAGGTGACTGGGGGGGGTGGAGGGGGTCTTCAACTCTTTAAACTTTTTCAAGGGCATCACTGAGAATGATGGTTTTTTTGGAGGTGGTGGAAAATGCAGAAATCCATCTTGTTCACTCTGTTAGCTTGCAGTTCCTGTGGGGGGGGAGCAGCATATGAAGTAAAGAACAATTGAGAACGACTAGGACGGGGGTCACCTTTTCGGGGTTGCCCTGACCGTTTTGGCACCTTGAATGTTGAGGACGTTCCAGGCGACGGATCTCCGGAAGTAGGCAGAGGTCTTCCAGCTGAAGTTGAGGGAATCGTGGCATTAATGTACGAAGTACAATCCAAAAAAATAGGTCGTTTTATCAATTTCGGCAAGGGCTGAGGAAAGTTAAGAGAATCCATTGTTTATTAAATCAAAGGGGTGACCCCTCATGGGTGTCGAACCCTTTGAGGTTTGTATTTAAAGATATGAGTTTACGGTTCACACTCATGGAGTGATACTGTTTGCATTTACGTATTAAATTC
>JABUQX010115754.1:0-17500 GCA_015478945.1 Trachelipus rathkii | reverse complement strand
TAGGGCGAGAGTCGGGAGGACAAGACTTATGCCAAAGGTGGTCCAGTCACCCCGCCCGGGACGCCTATATATATATATATATATATATATATATATATACTTATATATATATATAATATATATTATATACGTATATATATATATATATATATATATATATATATATATAATATATATATATATATATATATATATTATATATATATACTGTTAAACTCAGCAACGCGGAGTTCCAGTGTTTGAATCCCGCTGATGGAGAGTAAAATCTCCTGTGATTCATTCATTTAAAATGGGGGCCATACTTTTCTGCACATCTGCTAAAGAAACTAACAAGAGGTATCTGGAGAGGAAGAGTATTTAATTCATAAAGTATTTGGCAACTTTCTTCTCGGCTTAGTGGATAAAGCGCCCGGTTACTGTTAACTCAGCAACGCGGAGTTCCAGTGTTTTCGAATCCCGCTTATGAAGAGTAAAATCTTCTGGACTTTCATTTAAAAGAACAGAGATAAAGCACCAATGCTGGAAAGTACAGAACAGTTTATAAGCCTTATGGTCTTTGACTGACTCAACCCTATCCAAAAGCCTGGTGAAATCAGAGCCCCCCCCAGATATGAGAGCAATACTCCATTCAAGGGTCGATGAGACCCTTGTATAGCTGATTAACCGAGAAGAGAGAGAGAGAAAAAAGTCTTGCAGTCTAAACAGAACTCCCAGTTTCTTTGAGGCCGCCCTAGCAACCATTGTGATTGATGTGAGGTTTCCAAGACATTTTTTTTGTTTAGGCTAAGGCCAAGGTTGTTTATATTGTCAACACGGGAGACGTGAAAACCATCGAAAGAGATAGGAAAGTTAGAAGATTACTTAGAGAGGGAGATTTGTAAAGTTGGAATTGAATTTCACAATTCAAATATATTGCCAGTTATTTAATGTAAAATTGACAGCTTATCATGCCAAGATGGACGTTTAAATGGAGAATATTTGTTTCAGTTAGTAGATGATGGATGGGTTTGGAAGGAAAGCAGCCTGTTATCATCATTAGAGCTTTATTTTGCACAGTTTCTATTATCTAAATATGATATTGTGGGAACCCAGGCAGGTGACACATAATTTAGGAAGGAGTGGGTGTATTGTCTGTATACTATTTTGATTTTTTTTTTATGTTAGCCAAAGTTTGTTTCAATTAATGTTTTCAGTGCATTTAATTTATGGTGAATGTCATATTTTTATCAAATTTCAAACCTAGGATGATGGGTTGTTTGCTGAGTGGGAGTCTTGTTTGATGCTAATATTGGTGGGTGGATGTTAGATTCTCTTCCGTCTGGGATGAGTAAGGTAATAGCGGATTTTTCAGGTGATGTAGTCATTTTTCGGTTCATTGTTAGACATTGTTCCAGTTTATTTATATATTGTTGTAGTTGTCTGCCTGCCATATTTATAGAGGAATTTTGAGCTGTGATTGTTAGATCATCAGCATAACTTATTTTTATGGAAGGGGAAGTGGAATGAAGGAGGTCATGCTTTAAGTGGTTATAGATAGTAGGTGAAAGAATAGCTCCCTGAGGGAGGGACTCCATTTAGGAACAGGAGGAGTGGTATCCTTTGATGACTTAAGGAAATGACAGGATAGGAAATTTGCTATTTTTTTTTTTTGTCTTTGATGATTATATGTGTTTAAGATTTTGTCCGTATTAAATGCCTTGTTGATGTCTATTGCTACAAGGAGAGCACATCAAGAAGGGGGGGGTGGTTGGAAACCCATGTGAATTTATTGGGTTAGATCTGTTAGGAGAGTGGTAGTAGAGTGGTTTTGTTGAAAACCATGTTGTGAGTCTGAAAGGGATAAGGGGGGAGGGGAAACTCTAAAGAGGATCAATTTTTCAAACACTGAATATTGTAGATGGTGATGATATAGGTCTGTACATAGGTGGGTTATTAGGTGGTTTGTTTGGTTTTATGGTTTGTCATGCAACGTTAAATATTTGTGTTAGGGCTGTGATAGCATTTGTTCCTGTGTGTTTGAGGTGAATATTGGATATATGGTTGGGTAATGCTGCTTGTGAGTTTTTAGGTTTTTAACAAGGTTGAATACTTCTAAGGAAGTGAATGGGGGTGGTCTTGGTTGGTTTTCAACCTTTTAAGCTCTTTAACTATTTGTCTATTATTGGGGTTTGTGAGTTTGTGACTAATTTTTGAATAGTGCGGTATAAGAATATTGCATTTTTTTTTTTTTTTTTGGCTAGGAATTTTGTTGTTTTGTTTACAGTTTGCTTCATGGGTTGGTGATGGTTGAGTGAGTGAAGGGTGAATTTTTTTTTATTGTATGGAATATTTTTGTAGTGTTTGTGTTGTGGTTTAATGTTGGGTATATGAACTGTTGCCATTTTTTCTGAATTGTGTTTTGTTTAGATTGTTTATTTTATTGTTGAGGTCTATGATTTGGTTTAATTGGTCTTGATTCAATGGTTGTCTATTTTTTCTGAGGAGGTTTCTTTAATGAGGGAGTTGATTTCTGGTGAAAAGTTGGAGTTGAATTGTTTGTGGTGGCCATGTGGGATGAATTTTTTAGAAGCTTTTAGAATTATTTTATTGAAGTGTTGTATTGCTTTGTTGAGAGGGGTAAATTCAGGTATTTGAAAGGATTGTAAATCTAGTTTTATGAGGTTTGTATAAGCTTTAACAGTTTGCTTTCATGTATTTGATATAGTTTTTATTTTTTACAGATTTGTATGTAGGGTGTTTATGTTCATTGAGATTAGTATTTTAATGTGATCTGAGGAGAGAGCATAAAAAGTTTGCCAGGTTGTCGTGACTGGAATTTTGGGGAGAAGAAAATGATGTCAGGGGATGTGGGGTTTTGGTTGTGTTATAAAGGTCGGCAAGTAGGTTGATTTGGGTCATTGAGCATACTGAGTAAATGTAAGTTGCCTATATATATATATATATATATATATATATATATATATATATATATATATATATATATATATATATATATATATATATATATATATATATATATATATATATATATATATATATATATATATATATATATATATATATATATATATATATATTAAAGAGTTCTCTGAATGAAGCAACAGTACGAAGCTTAGGAGCAGCACCAAGCCCTCCAACTTCAGCAGCAACAGCTACTGCCACAGTTAACACTACTCCCAAGAGTTGCAACACCCCATCCTCAAAGAAATGTTCAGAATAGATTTCAGAATGCTGCTCAACAGAGACAGGAAGCACCAATGCAAGGTGAAATTTTTTATTAAATATATATATATATATATATATATATATATATATATATATATATATATATATATATATATATATATATATATATATATATATATATATATATATATATATATATATATTATATATATATATATATATATATAATATATATATATATATATATATATATATATATATATATATATATATATATATATATATATTTGCTTTCTTTCTTTCTTTATCCTCTCTTCGCTTCCCACTAGGTATGGGGTAGGGTGCGTAACATGCACGGAAATAGGATAGTTTATATTTAAGTAGAAGATCGTAAATAGGTCAGAGAAAATCCCCGCCCACCACCTCTCACCATTCTCAAGTAAGATCATCGTAATAAAAAATTCAATTCTAGAGCTTATAGTAAGACTGCAGCAGACTTTCACTATGGTATATCGTCAATGTAGGTCTCATCCCTTGGGGCAGGTCCACAACCGTACCCCTCTCAAAACACTATACTCACTAATATTATGTACCTTCTAGCCCCTACCAAACTCGCTGTATCTCTATACTGACTAATCCACGTCTCCCAGGCGGTAGATTCCAG
This sequence comes from Trachelipus rathkii, assembly GCA_015478945.1. NCBI lineage: Eukaryota > Metazoa > Arthropoda > Malacostraca > Isopoda > Trachelipodidae > Trachelipus > Trachelipus rathkii. The sequence continues at coordinate 13,650 of JABUQX010115754.1, read as the reverse complement.
CATACCATCACTATACATCTGCTTAACCAACTGATTATCATCCATCCTTTCCATATGACCGAATTATCTTAATACACTAGTTTATTCCATCATTTACCTCTTTCTTCACACAACACAACTCCCTAACACGTTCATTCCTCATTTTATTATTATTATCATCTCGCACCTAAGATTATCCATCTGAATAGATTGCACTCTCTCTTAGATCTATACCTCTTGCATTCTACATTAGTGATTCACTACAATACATTAACACTGGTAACAAAATACCTCATGCCTGCCAACCCTAGCTCACTCAAAACTTAGTCCCTTTGTATTCACCAAGGATTTAATTATTGCACCAGCCACCTTCATATCATTCACAACTTTCCTACTACACTCTGCATCATTCCTTTCCCTTTTTATCCAACATTTAACCTAAATATTTAAAATCGGATACTTGTAGCAATTTCTCACCATCCAACATGATTTCATAACTCGCCTCACCCACTACCATCATCTTACTCTTGCATACATTTACTTTCAAACCCTACTTTTACACACCCTACCAAATTCCTCTACCAATCCTCAAACTTTCTTCAGATTCGTCACACAAAACCAAATCATCAGCATATAATAAGCAGGGCACCCAACACCCTCTTCCCTTCTCCATCAGTCTAACACCCTCCCCTACCACCATTTTCTTTAATTCTTTCATCACCCCATCCATATGCGAACTAAATAGCCGTGGGGAGGCAACACAACTCTGCCTAACCCCTCTATTAATATTAAATCATTCATTATACACTCCATTTATTCTTACACAAGCTTTAGTATCGACATACATACTGTTAATTCCATTCAGAAGCCTACCACCAACACAATATACCATATCACTTAACACCTGCCACAAAGCTTTCCTATTAATACTGTCATACGTTTGTTGCAAGTCCATAATACCTAAGTATAATTTATTTTCTCTCGTCATTTGTTTCAATGTGAAAATTTTGTCTACACACCTTCTACCACTTCTAAATGTACCTTGTTCTTGTCCAATTGACGCACTCTTTTTAATCAACCAAATACCAATAGTATATATCTTCCGTACAGCACTCAATTAACTAATTCCCCTATAGTTTCTTGAGTTCCCCTTATCTCCCTTATCCTTATATAAAAATACTATTACTGCTCTCCTCCATTCCTTCGAAGCCATACCCTCCAAAAACGCTTTGTTACACAACTTATATTTCCAATCAATCACCATCTCGCCTCCGTTCTTGATCATTTCACCAGTAATTTCATCTATACCTGCAGATTTACCATTCTTCAACTTTCTCACTCTACCCATTACCTTTGCTAATGACCTCATCCCCAAAATATCTATTCCTACTTGCACCATCAAACCCACACACATTCACTATCACCTCTTCATTACTGTTAATATTATACAGATTTTCGAAGTGTTCTTTCCACACTCCCATCACATCCATTTCATCTGTTACAAAAGCACCATCCCTATTCTTTATTCTAAGCAAGTTCCCCTTATTCTCATTCTTAACCTTTCGCGCTTCCTTCCAGAAGAGCTTCCTATTCCCTTGTCAGTCCCCATTCATCCTCCTTCCAAACTGTTCATATTTACTCCTTTCTTTCTCCATATGTGCATTTTTAGTATTATTTCCTCCTTATATATAATTCCAAACATCGTTCTTTTGGAAACTTCATCATATGCTTTTAGTACATTCAACCACGCTTCTTTTTTACTTTTAACCGCTTGTATCCCCTCTTCATTCCACCACTCACTGTTAACATTCTTACTTTAGTACATCCACGTACTTCATATGCTCTGCTAACAATTGCTTCCTTCATTTGCCCCCAGATTTGTTCAGTTTCAACTTGTTCACATTCATCTGATTTACTTGTGAAGGCTCTTATATACTTATCCTTATTACCTTGTTCACTTAACTTCTCACTCTTAATTCTACCCACTTCCTTCCTTATCACCTTCCTCTCCATCCAAACCCCCACTAACTTAATTTACATAGAACAACATAATGATCCGATAATCCCATTCCTAATCCCCTCGCTGATTTAACATTCAACACATATTTCAATATCTCATATATATATATATATATATATATATATATATATATATATATATATATATATATATATATTATATATATATATATATATATATATATATATATATATATATATATATATATATATATATATATATATATATATATATATATATATATATATATATATATATATATATATATGTATATATATTTATATTAGGGTCATTGGCTGATAGACCAGGTGCGGTGCACAGTGTGCTCATTTTGTGGTGCGATGGGCACAATTCAATGTCCCATTGCAGTACGATTTTAAATATAGCCTTGCGGTGCGCAGTGAAACGTAGAGATGCGGTAGCTCAAAATTCCGGGTGTCGGCCAATCCATATATATATCTTCTTCTTCATCATCTACCTTTTTCCCAAGACTGGGGGCAAGGTGCGTAACATGCATCGGAAAAGAAAAAGCAGTAGAAGAATATGACAAAAGTCGTGAAAAATATTTGCTTCCTACCGTCTCCTTCTGTATCATTAATTGTATGAACTCGTCGCAATCAGAAAATCCACCCTAGAGTCACGGGTTCGACGGGACCTCACTAAGTAGATCACCAGCGTGATTCACCCCTTTACCCATGGTGTGGGCAAATGCCAACCATACCCCCTCACAAACCCCGCCATTCTCTCCTATTATGCACCTTTTTATTCTTCTTGCCTCTGTAAACACATTTCTCTCCTTCAGACATCGTTTACTGACTCAATCCACTTTTCGGTCTCCCAGCCGGTCGATTATCATTCTTTCAATCATTTGTTTCAAATGTAAAGATTTGATCCACACACCTCTCTACCCACTCCTAAACGCACCTTTGTTCTTCACCAATCAGTCCTTCTCAGTCACCTAGCGACGCACTCTTTGACCAAAATACCAGCATATCTTCCAACACTCAATAACTAATTCCCCTATAATTCCTATACAGTATATAAATATATATATATATATATTATGGTGCAGCATATATATATATATATATATATATATATATATATATATATATATATATATATATATATATAGCATATATATATATATATATAGAGTATATATATATATATATATATATATATATATATATATATTAGGGATACTGATACCAGAAAAGAGGCTGATACTGATACTGATACTGATATTTTTTAAGTGCCGATACCGATACTTTAATTCAGTATAATAAATACACAGTAATAAGATGGAACAACTGCTAGGCATCTCAGGATTGCATTCCCTGTACAACTAATACTTAGTCATTTATTTTGTGCTCCAAGTATATTTGGTTTTTATAAATTAAATATATTTGTAAAGGAATACAAATGCATATGTAATGTTAATAACTTTTTATGTTTAGTTTTATTCCAAAAATATTCCATTTCCATTTTTCAGTAATTAATAAAGTTTAGCTACTAGCTTTATGTTTAACATGATTACAATTTACAAGAAGACTTTTAACTAGCTGCTAATATAAAGAATAAAATACTGGAAAGAAGAGAATTCAATTCAATCAGCTGAAAAGACAAATAAAAACGCTGCTATTATTCAAACATGGTATTAATAATATAATTTTTTACAAAAGATATATATCACTCAAATTCAAAAATCCTCAAATTGTGATGCAAAAACATTAAGCTTTCACTAGTATTCAAGAGAGAGCCAATTCCTTTGGGTGTTATTAAAAATGGAACCAGCCTTCAGCGTCTGGTGGGACCGGAATTAGCCGGAATCCCCAAAAATCCGGCCGGTCTCATACAGAATTTAATGAACTTTCCTCAACTATAAAGAAATAAAAAGAAAATAACTTATAACTTTCAATCTAAAATTATATATATATATATATATATATATATATATATATATATATATATATATATATATATAAGGTATATATATATATATATATATATATATATATATATATATATATATATATATATATAGTATATATATATATATATATATATATATATATATATATATAGAGAGAAAGAGTATATAATATATATATATCTATATATATATATATATATATATATATATATATATATATATATATATATATATATTAAAGTCTAGAACGTGTGTCGCATTAATAAATTATAATACATCATTTTGAAAATATACGAATCAAAAAGAAATAAGTTTGGTTAGGTTAGTTAAGTTACGTTAGGTTACATAGATTTAAATAAATAATTAGGACATTTTTTTAGAAAGTTATCGTTTTTGTTCATGTGCTTACGCTCGATAAGAAATGATTAAATGTGTTTTAGCACGAATTTATAAACTATCAGGATTTGCTAAAAGTTATTTTTGGTTTACAAACAATTGTAATCAGCTGTTTGATGGAGCACGTGGCTTTGGAATAAAACAGAAATAAAAATAGCAAATATTGAGACATGCGTAATTGACTTCAACTATTGCATGGAGTTTATCGATTTGGAAGTAAAATTAGATTTAAAGCTAATTTATTGAATGAAATGATTATCAAACCAAACGGACCCATTACGCCGCCATCTTGCGTTTGTTTACATTTTTTCAGGCGACCGTGCTATAAATTCGAAAAATACGGTAATATAACTACAGAATTAAAGAAATTCCTTACATTTGATAGCATTTTTCTCGATTTTGCGCTAAGGTTGACAAAAACGGAACGCAAACTCAGTTTTTACGTTTCGTAAGCACAGATCCAAAAACGAAAACGCTCGAATGCTTTTATAGGCGTAGTTTTCTTTTATTAAAATAAAGTTATCTTTGAACGCCGATCAAATAAGATCGTTATCAGCTCTTTGTCATTTGTTCATACGGCTGGATAAAATGTCGCCAACGAAGCGAGACGAATTTCGTATAAACGAGCGCTTGCTTACAAACATTCGAAAGTCAGCTGTTGTGACGGACCATGTGGTTTTGGAATAAACAGAAATAATAACAATAATAAATGGTTTATATTATAAATAATTGATCAACTATTGTAGATGGAGTTTATCGATTTTCTAAGGAATTTGATTTAAAGCTGATATTATTGAATGAAACATTCATCAAACCAAAAGGACCTACCACGACGCCATCTTCTTTGTTTGCATTTTTTCGCAAGAACCTGTTTAAATTCGGCAAACACGGGAAATGGCGCTACCTTACAGAATTAAGGAAATTCTTTACGTTTGTGAGCATTTTTCTGATTTTGCTCTGTTTGATATTATAAACAATGCAAAACTTATTGTTTCTGTAAGTAATAAATTAAAAAAAAAAACAAAGTAAATATGTATGCGAACCAGATTTATTATTTTTTTTTTATTTTTTTATTTTCAAAACGATAGTGTACTTTCGTAGTGCTGTACACGTTCAGATCTCCTTTTACTATATATATATATATATATATATATAGTGGGAGCATATATATATAATATATATATATATATATATATATATATATATATATATATATATATATTATATATATATATATATATATATATATATATATATATTTTTATATATATAAATATATATATTTTATATATATATATATATATATATATATATATATATATATATATATATATATATATATATATATACAGATTTTTAAAGATTTTTATTCATTAATTGATTGCAGATTTGTCATAATAATAACTCACAAAATTGTTTTAAAATGCTATCATTCCGTAAAAAGATTTTATTACAATGATATTGGCAAAATTTATAATATAGTAAAAATATGCCACAGAAAAATAAAACAAGGTACACCTAAAACATTTAATACAACGCTACTTCATAAAAAATAATCACCGAAGAGAATATCTGGAAATCAAAATGGATAGTAAAATGGAGAGTCCTGTATTTTCTAGAACAGAGGACACCCAAAATAAAGAAAGATCAAAGCTGTGGTGACAAGTGAGTTTTGAGGAGAGTTTCTCCCCAAAAAGATTTGGGCATATCAACAACCCAAATTACAGGTATATTTCATCAGAAGATAAAATTTTATTGCAAATATATAACTAGCCATTCACACCGCTGAAGAGCTGGATTCATGAAACTATATTGCCCATCTTCAACCAAATTTTGTAGAGAAGATGTTACCAACTTCTTAAGTAAATTGAGATCAGCAGTATTCAAGGTTATTTAAGGCCGATCAGATATCATTTATTACAGATATATGGGTGTATTAATATTCAAACGAGTCATTTATTTTTTTAACTGTCTCTGGCTTACCAGCGAGTTTTAAAAAAATGGACTGTACTCCATTGCAATATATAGTATATATTATCCCATATTTTGAGGTATTTGAGTAAACTTTATTTAAAATACTGTAAGTATGTAATAGAATATTAACATTAAGAACATTAGAAATAGAGACAGTAAGAAGCCACATGGGTCAGGTCGAGACTGTCCCAGTCAAGCTATTAGAACCAATCACCAAACATGCTAATGAAAATCAACAACAATGAATGGGGATTGGCTCGAGTTTGTGAACCAAGAAAAGATTTAGGTATGACAAGTACACCAGTGCCTGACGCAAAGAACAAACCACAAGATGCTAGGTACAATGTAAATGCAATGTCATTCATTTAATAAGAGCAAGAAGCTGGCAAACTGCACGTACAGTTATGTTAATAGTACTAGCATTGTGTACTGAGCGCGGCCCTCCTTCAAGGGAAAAACATTAGAGTATTAGAAATAAAAAAGACAGTAAGAAGCCACATGGACTACATCGAGACTGTATCGTCAAGCCAATTGAAATCCAATCACCAAATATATTCATGCAAATCAACAGCACCCTATGGCTTCAATAACTATGGTATTAATAAAGCCCAAGTGGATGCTCATAAACATATGTGTATGAATGCTGTTGAATATGTCACTATATTTGTTAAAAGATGGGCTATGGTTATGTAAAATAATCCCTTCCAACAAATTTTTTTCAGTACAGAAGTAGTATTATAATTCCGGTTCCGGGCAATCAAAACCGAAAAAATTCAATTCCGGCTGACCAGACCTGGTAGACCTCTAGCTTATATCTCCCACCACACTAAAAATACGCTAGCTCCCACTGATGAGGGAGGAGCTGAAATACTGCTTGCAAGCACTGGATAATAAGGGAAACCTGGTACTTTTTTTCTGCCACCACATGAAGATTCTCTTCTGTAGGCAATATCTCCATGTTTTCGTAGAGCCTCAAATCTCCCTTTCAGATCAAAACAATTATCTTTGATGACTGCCGTATTTTAGTTTTATCGGGATGAGGTCTTTGGTGTGATTCCTTCGAAGGTGAGACATGTCAATGCAATTTCCTGGCGACGAACGTATCGTTAGCATATCATAACTTCTTCTTCTTCAGTAGGTTTATTTGCTGGAAGTCACCATCGTCACTATCAGTGCTGTCCGCTAGGTTGATAAGGCGCTTCCTACCGCTGTGAATCTTTATTTTTGGGCATGCGAGCAAACTTCTGGTTGAAAGTATTTAAATGCATTGTAAAGTGTTCGCTGTCTGGAGATACCCTTGTGGGTTTCAGCCACTTAAGGAATTCCTTATTAAAATCTTTTAAATATCGAAACTATATTTCATTATCGAACTGGAAAAGTTTCTCACATAATTCTTCACCCAGCAAGAAGTATTTGGCTGGCACGGCTATTTTCGTAAATCCAACCTGATACCAGAAAATGGTCAGATATTGCCAATACCGATATCACGATACATCGGTGCAATCCCTAAATTATATATATATATATATGTATATATATATATCAAAACAATCGTATATAGTTATATATATATATATATATATATATATATATATATATATATATATATATATATATATAAGATATAGTATATATATATCTATATATATATATATATATATATATATATATATATATATATATATCAGTATACATTTTTTTAAACACCCCAATTCAAGATCATGATATGGAAATACAATACAACAAATCACAACACTACTAATAAAAAAAAATCAAACCAACTATCAATTCAATTTATTTTGCTTCTACTTTCATCTCTTCACTTCTCTTATACATGTAAATCCTCTCTCTTTCTTCTTTCTCTCTTTGCTCCTTTTCGCTTTTCTTCGCATGGATACTATTCTGTTTCTTTTTCTTTTGCTCTTTCTGCAGACACAACCTCATAATGCTCCAAAGTATCTTCAATTCTAGTCCAATCCTCTTCCGTTATGTCTAAATCACTACTACTACTACTACTACTACTACTACTTCATCACTACGTTCTACTTTAATAATAATAATAATAATAACAATAATAATAATAATAATAATGAATAATAATAATAATAATAATAATAATATAATAAAAATATAAGTGGAATAAATTTTTGTTTACTTTGCAAATATTAATTAAACATCTGTAAAATTCTTCTTTACAAAGTTGTAGTTTGAATTGATAAATCGCTGTTTTTCAAGATTGTCCATGGCCTCCCTTACCTCTTTACTTGGTTCCCACTTAAAAATTTTAAACTAAAACTTCCTCCGCTTGGCCGCGTCAGCCTTGAATGGAGAATTTTCATATAATACTTTTTCCAAAACTAATCTGCGATTAAATATTTTTTTTTTAAATTTAATCAGGCTGTGTGGAGGTGCTAATTTTTGTATTACTAGTTTCCAACAATCTTTGTCTCCCATGTTTTAAAATTAACAACGGCTTCATAATGGTTTTGTATCCCATTATTTATAGTAAAATTTTTTTTTTTACAGGTTTACTCCAACTAGTACCTTTTTGTCCTGTTCCTGGTCCTGGCAGCAATATATAATTATTAATAATACATTCAAAGCTTTAGAAAAAACTAATGGTTTTATTGTTTAATAGGAATTGAATAGCATTATACTAACTTCGAAGAGTTCCTGCAGAATGATTGACTTTCTCCTATTATTCATCAGCAATTAGGAATTACCCAAGCATTGCATGATGCCTTTGATTTATTGTATATATATATATATATATATATATATATAGTATATATATATATATATATATATATATATATATTATTATTATTATATATATTATTATATATATATATATTATTATATATATACATATATATATATAGGCATATATATATTCCTCATCTACCTCCTATCCCCAGATTTGGGGGTGTGAGGCAGCATACACCAGACACCAAAGTAGAAGAATATATCAAAGTCAAAAGAAAGGCTCCCCATTTAACCTCCCCTTTTATACCCCTCAAGTGAGAACCCGTCGCAATCAGAAAAGTCCACCCTGAGGTTTCACGAGACTGCGACGGACCCTCCCTGTGGTATCTCTTCAATGTGGGGTTCATCCCATACAAAGCCCACACAACCAATTCTCACAAAACCCTGCATTCACTCCTGTTATGCACTTTTCTTCTCCACTGCCAAACTCACATTCCTCTCACTTCAGGCATTCCTTTACCGACTCCATCCACTTTTTCTTCGGTCTTCCAGCCGGTCGATTCCCAGAACGCTCACCACTCTACATCCGCATAACAAACTGACTATCATCCATCCTTTCCATATGAACAAACCATCTCGATGTATTCTCGTTTATTCTCTCATTTACGTCTTTCATCACACCACGCAACACCCTTATGAGTTCATTACTCATTTTATCAATTCTTCTTAAACCTAACACGCCCCTGAGATTTTCCATCTGAACACTTTATACCTTAGGGCTTAGACCTAAACCTCTTATTCCAGACCATAGTTTCACTACTATCACAGGTAACAATATATCCTCATGCAAAACCCTAACGCACTCAAGACTTATCCTTCACATCCACCAAGGATTTAATTGCACCAGCTTAGTCACTCTTCCTACCCTTCACAACTTTTCTACACATTCTTGCATCATCCGTTCCCTTTTCATCCAGCATATATCCTAAATGTTTAAACTCAGATACTTGTTCCAGGTAATGCTGGGCTTTCTTTTCGTTAACTTGTGTCATATTTTCTTTTATTTCTTTTCTGTTTCCGGTGCATGTTTACGCACCATACCCCAGTCTTGTGGAAAGAAGGTGGATGATGATGATTATATATATATAGGTAGTTAGTATATATATATATATATATATATATATATATATATAAAGTATAGAGATATATATATATATATATATATATATATATATATATATATATATATATATATATATATATATATATATATATATAGTAGTATATATAATACAATGCAGGCCTCGGAGAAGGTCGTGAACGCCGTAAACGGCCTTCTATCTTCGGCGAAATTGCTGTATGAATCGTATGGGTACAGCGTGGAATGTCAGAGGTGAATGTTATAAAGAGTGAGAGGTGAGTTGATAAAATAGAAAGGCAAATTTGCTTGCTGTGACTGAACAAAGATGAAAGGAAACAGAAAATAAGGGTGATGTGAACAAAGAAAAGAATTGAAAACAGATAATAGCTACCTTAATATATTTGTGTAAAGAAGATTCCTGATCGGTGAAACTGAAGAACGACTGTCGAATTCAAGCTTCGTCAGCTGAATTGCGGCTCACTGCTGGGAATCCTGGAGATCTGAGGAAACGTTGAAGAGCGTACGATTTTGGGATAATCTGAAAACATGTTCTGATGGGGTATAGGAGCTTCAGATTGAGGTTTTGGGGGACCTGAATGATTGGTAGGTGATCAAAAAGGGATAGTATAACAGTGGTTTTGGGGTGGCGGGAGAAATGAGAATGGTAGGAAGTTGATTGATTTTCGTGAAGAGAAAGGTATGTGTGTGTAATACTTTCTTTAAAACACAAGAGTATCCATAAGTATACTAGAGTTGGTAGGCAGAGATGGTATCGAAGTGAAGAAGAGTATGATTGATTTAGTGTTGGTGAAGAAGGAGATGTTGAAGTATGTGTTGATGTTAAATCAGTTAGGGGTTAGGAATGGGATTATCGGATTAAAATTAATAATAAAATTAAGTTAGTGGGGGCTTGGATGGAGAGGAAGGTGATACGAAAGGAAGTAGGTAAAATTAAGAGTGAGAAGTTAAGTGAGCAAGACAATAAGGATAAGTATGTAAGAGCGCTCGCTAGTAAAACGGTTGAATGTGAACAAGTTGATACTGAACAAATCTAAAGGCAATGAAGGAAGCAATTGTTAGTAGCAAAGGAAGTATGGAGCGCTAAAGTAGGAAGTAAGAATGTTAACAGCGAATGGTGGAATGAAGAGGTGATGAAAGCGGTTAAAGGTAAAAAAGAAGCGTGGTTGAATGTACTAAAAGCAAATGATGAAGAATCAAAAGTAAGATGCTTGGAATTATATAAGGAGGAAAAAAAGAAATACTAAAAAGTTAGATACGTAGGAGAAAACAAGATGTTAATGAACAGTTTGAAGGAGGATGAATGAGGACTTAAAAGGGAATAGGGCTCTTCTGGAAGGAAAGGTTAAGAATGAGAATAAGGGAATCTGCGTTTAGAATAATGAATAGGATGGTGCCTGTAACTGATGAAATGGATGTGAGAGGAGGTAAGAACACTGAAAATCTCAAATAATATTAATATGGCAATATGAGCTGGTGAATGTGTGGGTTTAATAAAAATACAACAGTATTTTGGGATGAGGTTATTGTAAGGAGGAGGTAATGGGTGAGTGAAAAGTTGAAGAATGGTAAATCTGCAGGTATAGATGAAATTACTGGTGAAATGATCACACTGAGTAAGAGATGGTATCATTGACTGATTTCCAAAGCTGTGTAATAAAGTGTTTACAGTGGTATAGTTCCATGGATTGAGGAGAGTTGGTAAGAAAATCTTTATATGGGTAAGGGAGAAAGGGTAACTGTAGAAATTAGGGAATAAGTTTATTGAGTATTGTAGGGAAGGTATATGCTGGTATTTTGTCGAAAGAGTGCGGAGTGACTGGAAGGACTGATTGGTGAAGAAAGAACAAGGTGTTTAGGAGTGGTAGAGGATGTGTGTGGATCAAATCTTTACATTTTAACAAACAAATGATTGAGAAATGAGGGAGAAGACAACAAATGGCATTTAGGTTTTATACATTTGGTAACAGGCGTAAGGATAGAGTTATTAGGAAGTTTATGGTAAAAGTTAGTGATATATAGTGTTGGTGGTAGGCTTGAATGGAATCAAAAGTATAAATGACATAGTGAAGTGTGTAAAAGAATAATGCAGTCAATGTGATTGGTTTAGGATTAACAGCGGAGTAAGACAGGGTTGTGTTATGTCTCCTTGCTATTCAATTTGTATATGGATGGGTTATGAAAGAATTGAGGTGGGGATGGCAGAAATGTGTTAATGGTGAGAATTGGAGATGAGTGTGAGGGTGCCCCCTACCCACTATATGCGGAGTGACTGCCCTGAAAGTGAATCTGGAAGAAAGTTTGAGAGGTATCATAGAGAGATTTTGGCAGGGTGTGTAAAAGGAGGGCTTGAAAATTCTTATTAAGAGTAAGGTTATTGTGAGTGAGGACATCCTCAGTGTGAAGCTATGTTAGATGTGAGCAGCTGAAAAGTGTCTGAGTTTAAATTATTTTAGGTATATGTTGGATGAGAAGAGAACGGACGATGCAGAGTGTAAGAAAGTTGTGTATGGCAGGAAGGTGGCTGGTGCAATTAAATCGTTAGAGGGTAAAGGGACTAAGTCTTGAGTGTGCTAGGGTTTTACATGAGGGTATGTTGTTACCTGTGTTATTGTATAGTAGTGAGACTATGGTCTGGAATAAGAAGTATAGATCTAAAGTTCAATGTTCAGATGGACAATCTTAGGCTCGCTTAGTGTGCGAAGAAATGATAAAGAGAGTGAATGAATATATTAGAGAGAGGTGTGGTGTGGAAAGGGGTAAAATGAGAGAATAAATGAGTATGTTGAGATGGTTTATCATATGGAAAGGATGAATGATAGTCGTTTGGTTAAGCGGAGTATAGTGGCGAGTGTGTTGGGAACCGACCGGCTGGGAGACCGAAGAAAAAGTGGATTGAGTCAGTAAACGAATGTTTGAAGGAGAGAAATGTGAGCTTGGTAGAGGCGAGAAGAAAGGTGTATAACAGGAGTGAATGGCGGGGGATTGTGAGGGGGTATGGTTGTGGCCCACCTGGGCCAGGGGATGAACCCTTACATTGACGATCTACCATAGTGAGGGTCGATTTTTCTGACTGCGATGGGTTCTCTCACCAATTAATGGTACTGAGGGGGCTTTTCGATTTGTGTCATGTTCTTCTACTTCTTCTTTTTTCCGATGCTCGTCACACACCTTACATTTGGAAAATATAAAAAGAAAAAAAAAAAAAAAATATATATATATATATATATATATATATATATATATATATATATATATATATATATATATATATATATATATATATATATATATAATATATATATATATATATATATATATATATATATATATATATATACATGTATGTAGCAGGATTTCTCAAAGTAAAAGCTGAGAGTGATATATATATTAGCGGGCGCACGAAACGCGCAAAGCAGTTTCACGATAAATGCGAAAAACGGTTAAACACCCAATTGAAATGAACGAAGTACATCACTG
>JABUQX010115753.1:25000-28031 GCA_015478945.1 Trachelipus rathkii | reverse complement strand
TATATATATATATATATATATATTTAATTACTATATTATATATAATATATTTATATATATATATATATACTATATATATAGTGATATATATATAGTAATTAATATAGTATATATATATATATATATATATTTATATTATATATATATATATATATATATATAGTATATTATTATATATAATTATATATATATATAATAATATACCTATATTATATATATATAAATCTATATAGAATTATATATAATTACTATATATATATATTATAATACTATCATATAATATATATATATATATATATATATTATATATATTATATATCTCTTATTATAGATATCTATATAAGGATTATAAAATTTCCTAGTAAATCTTTCAATCAATTATTATATATATATAGTAATAGGCTATTATATATAACTATAATATTCATATTAATTAGTATTATACTGATTAGTACTCTACAGTATATAGTTATATTATATATATATATATATTATATATATATATATATATTATATATATATATATATATATATATATATATAGTTATTATATATATATATGATATATAAATATATATATATAGTTTATATATAGTTTTTATAATGTATATATTATATATATCTAATATATATATATATATATAGATATATTAATATATATATAATATATATATATATATATATATATTATATATATATTATATAATAATATATAATATATATATATATATATATATATATATATATATATATTTATATATTGTTATATATAGTTATATTATCTCCTTTTGGTAGGCAAACACCAAGGGCCTACCTAATTCCATCAGAGTTGTGAGAAGTTCTTGAAACAAATCCAGTTTTAAGTCTGAGATTCTCGATATACGGAGTTTGAAAGAGGTAAGTCAAAAAGTAGTTTGGGAAAATCAAATAAAAGGAGATTTACTCCAGACTTTCTTAGTAAAGTATTTGTAAAATTGCGTTTCATAACGGTTAAGTTAGGGATCAGAGAGTTGGATAGAAGAACGTATGATACTCTGTTGAAAGGCCTATCGTATAAATCTTTCTCAATGGAGGAGGTATGATATATAAGGATTAAGAAGAGGAGTGTATGTTGTAATAATGATGAAATAAAGAGAGTGATGCAACAACAGTTAAACTAGAGAGGGTTAGAGAAAGTAAGATAACTAATGAAACGCAAATCCATATACTCCAACTTTTCAAGAAGAGATTTGTGAGTAGATCCCATCCCAGATGTGGAGTCATACTCCATCAAGGAGATTGAGGACTCTTATTAAAGAGAACTTTCAAGGCCATTATGTAGATTAAAATTTGTTAGGAGAGAAGTATTTGATCCATCCAATTAAGGTGACGGGAAAAAGAAAAAGAAGAATATATATATATAGTCTAAACAAATATTTATAGTTTTATGTCTTCTTTTGTAGAAAGAAAAAAAAGGACTTATGTCTTTGATTTGAAAACAAAATTGTTTCCAATACCCAGCTAATTTAAAAAGAGCAAGCAGAGTTTACTCGCTCCAAGGCTACTCTCCTAGTGTAATCTGGATGTGTTGCTGGGTGACGTCATATGAAAATGAAGGAAACAAATGAATGGTGGATTCATTGTCAGTAGGATGATAGGTGATGAAAATTAACACTTGCAAGACAAAAAAAAACTTTCCTGTCATGCACTTTGAAGATGATCTCCATTAAACTTTGTGTGCTGAATCTAATCTATGGTCAGATTCAGCACACCAAGTTAATGGAAATCATCTTTCAAAGTGAATGACAGGAAGTTTTTTGTCTGCAAGTGTTATTTCATCACCTATCATCCTATGACAATGAATCCACCATTCATTTGTTTCCTTCATTTTCATAGACGTCCCACCCAGCAACATCCAGATTACACTAGGAGAGTAGCCTTGGAGCGAGTAAAACTCTGCTTGCTCTTTTAAATTAGCTGGTATTGGAAACAATTTTTTTTCAAAATCAAAAACATATTTGTTATAAGTTTATTTATACATAATCCTCGACATAAACTATAAAATATTTTCAAAATTCGACTCTCCTTAATATTCTTCTTTTTCTTTTTCCCGTCACCTTAATTGGATGGATCAAATTACTTCTCTTCCTAAACAAAATTTTAACTACATAATGGCTTGAAGTTCTCTTTATAGAGGTCTCAATCTCCCATGATGGAGTATGACTCACACATCTGGGATGGATCTACTCACAAATCTCTTCTTGAAAAGTTGGAGTATATGGATTTGCGTTCATTAGTTATCTTACTTCTCTAACCCTCTCTTATCTTTTTTTATAGTTACTGTTGTTGCAATCACCTCTCTTTATTCATATTATTACAACATACACTCCTCTTCTTAATCCTTATATATCATACCTCCTCCATTGAGAAAGATTTATACGATAGGCCTTTCAACAGAGTATCATACGTTCTCTATCCAACTCTCTGATCCCTAACTTAACCGTTATGACCAATTTTACAAATACTTTACTAGAAAGTCTGGAGTAATCTCCTTTTATTTATTTTCCAAACTACTTTTTGACTTACACTCTTTCAAACTCCGTATATCGAGAATCTCAGACTTAAAACTGATTGTTCAAGAACTTCTCACAACTCTATGGAATTAGTAGGCCCTTGGGTTTGCGCCTAAAAAAAAGAGATAATATAAAACTATATTATAACAATATATAATATATATATATATATATATATGATATACTATATATATATTATATATATATATATACTATATAATATATATATATATTATATATATATATTATATATATTATATATTATATATATAGATATATATATTATATTATAATATTATATATATTATATATAATTAAATAATATATATATATATATAATATATACTATACTATATTATATATATTATATATATATATAGTATATATATATATATAAGTAGTATATATATATATCATATATATATATATATATATATATATATAATATATATAATATATATATGTATATATATAATAAT
>JABUQX010115753.1:0-20000 GCA_015478945.1 Trachelipus rathkii | reverse complement strand
TATAATATATAATTATATATATAATATATATACATACTATATATATATATATATATATATATTATACTTAATATATATTATTTTAAAAACCCTTAGTTGCTAACTAGGTAGAATTTTAATAAGGAGATTATTAGATGGGATCAGCTGTATATGTTTTGGTATAAGATTTTTTATGTTAGTTATGTTTATATGTGGTATAGATATGAATGTTCTTTTTTTTTAATTTCTTTGGGATATGTGTGCTTGATTATATTTTTTCTTTGCTTTTTTATATGCTGTATTTATAATATTGGATGGGTATTTGAGTTTTGAAAAGTGTTTTTTAAAAATTGTTTCTTTATTTAAATGTACCGGAGAACAGATTTTGAAGGCTCGTAGGTATTAGGATGAGAGAGTAGCTAGTTTTGTGTTTTGTGTGTGTGCGGAGTACCAACAATGTATGAGGGGTTAGCTGTGAGTTTTCTACAGACTGTGAATGAGGGTTTTGTAGTATAATCAGTTGTTATCAGTGTGTCTAGAAAAGAGATGGTGTTATTGTTTGATGTTTCCGTAGTATATTGTATATCTGTGTGTATAGTGCTAATGAAATTTAAAAACACGATTACATATATATACAGAACCAACCCTCACAACATTTTAAATTTTATTAACACTATACACACAGATATACAATATACTATGGAAACATCAAACATTAACACCATCCCTTTTCTAGACACACTGATAACAACCGATCATACTACAAAACCCTCATTCACATTCTATAGAAAACCCACAGCTAACCCCACATGCATACATTGGTACTCCGCACACACACAAAACAAAAAAATAGCTACTTTCTCATCCCTATACCTACGAGCCTTCAAAATCTGTTCTCCGGTACATTTAAATGAAGAAACACAATTTTTAAAAAACACTTCTCAAAAACTCAAATACCCTTCCAATATTATAAATACAGCATATAAAAAAGCAAAAAAAAAAAAAAATATCATCAAGCACACATAACACAAACAAATTCAAAGAAAAACATTCAAAGCTATACCACATATAAAACTAACGGACATAAAAAATCTCATACCAAAACATATACAGTTGATCCCATCTAATAATTTCCATATCAAAAAAATATTAAAAACCCCCAAATCAAAAATCAACAACCCCCATGTTTATATAAAATTAAATGCACCCTTTGCAACAAGCAATATTTTGGAGAAGCAATAGACTTCATTTATATAAAATGTCAGCATAAACACGACTTAGACATACACCAAGAAAACACCGCACTCACACAACATAGACTAACACTCAAGCATCATATCAATATAAATAACATAAAAAACATTAGAATTATACAAGACAGCAATAAAATGAAAACTAGACAGCAAGCTCTTTTAGCCCCTCTCCACATAATATATACGCCTTCTACACACACGTCTCCTCGACGATACAACATAAACAAGCACTCTACATGCAACACCAAAATACTGCGATGAAATTGTCCACATTCTATAGTAGCCTTTATGATACAACAAACGAATAAAGGAAATGAACCTTCACCAGAAAAATCAATATTTCTCCTTTCACTGTTCTGAACTAGATAGGCCACAAATATAGCGAAGCGCATCACCGTTCCTCTAATATAATTTTATCAGTCTTTTAATATGTTTTAGTAAAATGACTTTCTTAACCACTTTGTTGTATTAAATCGAGTATATCTCGCGTTATCCTATAAAGCGGAGATTAGAGCTGAACTTCCATAATATAATATAAAATACTCATTCTATACAGTACTAATATATCATAAATTTATAAATATATATGATATATATATATATATAATATATGTATTATACTATAATATATATATATATATATATTATAATATATATATATTATATATATATTTATATGATATATATATATAATATATGTAGTATATATAATATATATACTCCTACTATATATATATCCAACCACTTACTTATATACATATATATAATAACAAATACTATAAATTAGTATATATATTGTATCTAATAGTATTATATATAGCTATTAGCACGCTATTATACTCTTATGACCTGTAGACTATCCTATACAGTAATAGTAGTATCACATACACTGCTCATAGGATATGATATGAGTGATGTGTTGGGACTGGGTTCGGCCCATGACTGCTCGTGTGGTATATATATGACATAATTACTGAACGTGATCATTAGAATTATCTCGAATTACGTATAAGTACTATAAATATATAACTATCGTTAATTATATATATTAAATAATATATAATATATTATTATATATATATATACTATTTTAGTCGTGTCTACAACGTCGTACATTAACCTATTGATACTTGTATTTATATTATAAACTATAATTATTTATACGATATATATTATTAATATTAGTATAATACTATATATATCACCTATAGTCTCTCTAACCTATTATAGTATATAGACGTATCACTAATATAAGTATATATAAACGTATCTAGTATAGTGTTAATATATTATAGTCACTATATATGGCAAATAGGTGAGGAATATATATATACTATATTAATATAATTATTTATATTTTTTATCTCCCTCATTATCCGGCATACTTACTATTGATATTGTAGAGATATAATATGATATCAAATACATAGTTTATTATATATATATTGTTGGTACTTATTCTTATATATAGTACTTAGATTATGTATATATATTATATTAATATTATATATATATATATAAGATATATATATATATATACGTAATAATATATATATAATATATGCTAAAATATATATATATATATATATGAGTTTTTGTACCTTTTTTAAAATTTTACATCTCCTGATGTTGCATATGATGAACATTTGCCTATAAATCCCAGAAATGACATGCAATTTGTTGTTTTAAAAAATCTTCCGCATCCAACATACTGAACATGGGGCAATTTGGTCATTCTTATTTTTATCAATTTTTATTAAAATGTAACATTGTTGTGTGTTCTTTAAAATATTTGAATATTTACCTACTTTTATTTTTTCAGATGTAAATATGTCGTCTACAAATAAGAAATCGAAAGCTGCAGTAGATTCTGCTGGAAAGAAATGGACACAGAATTTAACAGGAACTACAAAACGTCACCCATCTATACCACAAGTGAAAAATCAGCTAAATGTGACCCTTTGCAAATTGCCATTGAAAAGGGACATTATTGGTAGATATTTGGGATTATATGACCGAGTGAAAGGTAGAACTTACAGAATAACCATGATCTCTGAAGAATTGATGATGCTGTGGGTGAGAACTCGTGCTTCCCTCTCTGTTATCTAAGCAAGCTAAAGTTACACTACAGAGACTGTTCACCAAACTCAATAAAATGTTTGAAAAATATAGAAAGAGACCTAATTTATCTGAATCGTCCTTAAGCCCCCTCATTGTTCAGTGTGAATTGCACGATTTAATTCGTAACTTGTGCTTGCCTAAACAATCTTCCAAGTTGTTGGCTTCAGGACTCAAAAAAATGTTTTCTACATCAAGGCACTAGTGTTTCATTCTGTCGCAACAGAGAGAAAAAGCTGCTTAAGCTATTCAAGTCAGATAAAACTTTTGCTTATTGCAACAATGTTGCTAGACTTCTTCTGGAAATGGGATTAACAAGATATATATCTGATGAATAAAGACTATTTATTGACAGTTCAAAAAAGTTCGAAATGTGCTTTACTACACAATGGTAACAAATTTGGGTAGATTGTTATAGGACACCCAATATCCCTTAAGCAAAAAAGTTGTAATGGAAAAGTTGAAATACAACGATCATCCTTGGTTAATCTGTGTTGATTTGAAAATGATAAACTTCCTCTTATGACCACAAAGCGGATACACGAAATATTCCTGCTACTTTTGCTGCTGGGATAGTAGGACAAAGGAAGATCATTTGGTTTAGGAAACATGGCCATTAAGGGTCAGATTAACACTAGGACAGCGGAACATCATTAATGAGCCATTAGTTGATCCAAGTAAAATCATATTGCCACCACTTCATATCAAGCTTATGATAATGAAACAGTTTGTGAAAGCTCTTTATTATACAGAACAATGCTTCACCTATATATGCCTAACCTTTTCTACTCTTAATGTAGAAAAGGAAAAAGCAGGAATATCCAAAGGACCACAAATCAGAACGTTACAAAATGATTCACAATTTGTTACATTAATTTCTTCTATTGAGGCAAGGGCCGGGAAATCATTTGATAATATTGTGAAAAACTTTCTCCGAAACATCAGGTTGCAAAACTATACGAGCCAAGTGAAGGACCTCTTGTCCAGTTTGCAGCTAATGGGATGCAGCATGAGAACTAAATTACATTACTTGCTCAACCATATGGAAAAGTTCCCAGAAAATATGGACGATTTTAGTAAATAGTAAGATGAGCATTTTTATCAGGAGATCAGAGTAGGGGAAGAACTGTATCAAGGCTGGTGGAACCGTAATATGATAGGTGACTACTGCTGAAGCCTTATGAGAGATGTTTCTGAGGCTGCACACAAGCGACTATCTATTTCCTGAAAACAGTTACCTCCTAATGCATTGCACTTAATGTTTTGGTTATTTTGTACTTTTTATAGGAAACAACTTGCATCGTTCGGATTAACCAATATTTTACAATTTTGTTCTGTGATTTATAAAACAAAAATAAACTGCTAAATTCAATAACTGTTAAATGTCAATGCGATTTGACTCTTACATATTTCATAACATCGCTTCGGTGCCTTTCAAATTACTTTCAAATTCGTAATAAATTTGGTAAATTCCAACATATATGAGGGGTATCATATCTAACGAATGTGATGTGATACGCACAACCAGACAAAACCTTTGGAATCAGAACCACAAAATTACCCATAATCGGTTCCAAAACCTCGTGCCTGAAAAGTCATGTCGACCAGTGATATTAAAGTGAAGGTCATTAATGAAAAGTAAAGTGAAAGAGTGTTGGGGATAGAATAGAACAGAGGAACACAACTATTTATAGATTTAATGGATGAACTGTGGCCGTCTAAAACAGCTGCTTTAGAACGACCTGAAAGGAAATCACAGAAAAGGTCACAGAGAGATAGACGGATACCGAAAAAATGGAAGTCTAGAAATCAAAGCTTTGTGCCAGACTTTATTGAAAATTTTTGATATGTCCAGCGCCACAACAAGAGCTTCACCGAAAAACAGAATGGAAGAGAACCAAGAACCAGAAAGAAAAGAAAGAAGAACATCAGTGCAGTGCTTCTTACGAATGATAAACTGGCTATTAGATATAAGATTAGAAGAACGGAGATGCTTCGAAATCTCCCAGGTATGGATAGATTAAAAAAAATTAGAAAGACTAATTTAAAGTGATAGGACGATAGCTAGAGGGTCGAGAGAGGTTTCTTACTTTCGCCAAAGGCTAAATGAGTAGACGTTTTCAGTAAGAAAGAAAGGTTCTAGAAGAAAGGCAGAATCACAAGTTTTGAGAACCACAGGATGAATAGCATTAGGACCGTAAGGCTTCTTACTGCTTAGCTCAGAGAGAGAGCGTAAATAATATCATTAAAAGAAATTAAAATATTAGGCATATATGAGTTGGAGGGAGGAAAAAGAATATCACCGGAATCTAAAGTGAAATTAGTAGTACAGGTTTAGCTTTAGTCTGGAGACGCTAGGAGGAAAGGAAGGAAGGAAGCAAAGTTAGAGTTAACATTTTTTTTTGCAAAAGAGCAAGCATTTTCAAAGTAGAACAGTGTTTTCAATATCACGGAGAATATGTTTTTCACTATTTCAAGATAAAATATAATTTGTGTGAGGTACTGAAATAGGAAGATGGCGGTTATTCCTGAATGCTGCCCCCCCGTGGCAAATGGCAGAATTAAGCTAAGATTTATTTCGTTTTGTTGAATGGAATGAATATCTAAAGTATATCTTCATTCCAGAAAGAATCTCTTGGGTAATGATCTCTGCACATTCCGAGGGAGCCTTCCCAAAGAAGAAGTAGTCATTTTATGGGAAAACAAAGAAGTTCGACCTCAGGCCAGACCAGTTAGCCACACAGAAGCGCCAAAAACGAGAATCGGCTGAGTTAAACCATGGTTTATTGGGCTTAGTAAAGGGAAAGAATATGGAATGTACTCCTCCATGCCAGAAAGAATCCCTTTGGTAATACGCTCTGCATTCTAAGGCAGACCCTTCCCACGGAAGCAATAGTCGTTTCATAGGGAATCAAAGAAGTACGATCCCAAGTTAGACTTGTTAGCAGCAATGAAGTTCCAAAAAAGTTTCCTCGAAGTAAGTATGGATCTTTCCTGCGGAAGACTTCAAGAGATTTAACAGAAAACAGAAATAGGAAAGTGAGCGGAAAAGCGCAGAGTAAGAGAGACTTTAGCGGGATTAAGGAGAATGATTAGAGGTTAGGAAAAGGTCTAGAAAGTTGGGTTCATCTCAATCACGATTAGGGATACGAGTATGGAGTTATGCCATCAGAACGAGGTTATTCTGGGTAAAAAAAAATGTATTCAAGTTCAACAGTTTTATCTTGAGAATTAGAGGAAGCCATTTGCCATGGTGAACTCCGAAAGAATCAAGAATGGCGATTTCATAGAGAGGTGAAGAAGCGAGAATATGTTCGGATTTGTAGTTTAAGTGGTAGAAGAATTTATGGTAGTTAAGTTAAGAGAAATTAAGTAGATAGCTTTAGTTATAAGATAGAAATTTGGATGACTCCAAATCAGAGACGGAAACAAACAACATCATTGCGTGCATAGTCACAACAACCACCGTGTCTGAAAGGAGATAAGATAGGTGAATAAGCATGATTGTTTGAAGAAATGATTAAGACTGCTAGTGTTATGTTAAAGATGAGTAGGTGTGAGATAATTTAGGCCTTATTATACTATGGTAAAGGCTAGTATAATCTCCCTTCGATCGATACGTAAACATAAACGGAGCCGCGATATGCTTCACTCTGCAATAAGCATGCGCCCATAGTTCTCTCTCCGCGATAGCAACCGATAGAGTAGCGTTTGTAGCTTTTGAGAGCGAGATTGTTGACACTCTTTACTATGTAACTCTCTCGAGTTCAGCGAATTGTTTTGCTCTGTATGACGCGATTTCTCATTTCAGTAGAAGGGACCAACTCCCCTATAGAGAGGACTCAGTGTTGTAAACTGTAGAGCTACATGTTCGCCAGCATTACGTAGACACCAAGAGTTACTCATAAGCTGGCTCGATCGATAACGAATACCGCACCTAGCACAACCCGGGAAAAGTCGCGCGACTCTGTCTATAGGGAGGAAAACCAAGGTGTCTCCGAATTTGTTTACGATCATGCTACTTTGAACTCCTCCAGTCTGCCTATAGTCACACAAATGGGGGCGTAAGGTCGGGAGTGGACGAGGGGTGAGGGAGAGGAGCGGAACATGTTCTATATTACAGGGAGGAGGGCGAGGGAGGAGGAGGGCGGGAAGAGCGAGAGCGAGGAGGGGTCGAGGAATTTATATAAAATAAACCATCTTGTAACCCACGCATTTCACCCACACACTTAGCCCGATCTGGAGACACGTCCCTTCCTAAAAAATTTGATGTTTTAAAAGACTAAGAACCACACGTTGTACTATTCTTCTGTGGAAAACGAAAAGATGGACATTTAGTCGATGTTCGTCAAATACTCAGATTTCTTTTTTTAATTATTGGTACCTCTTCTAAAGGACTATAAAAACCCGCCCCGCCTACCCACCTTATAGAAAGTCCAAATCTTGAGAACCTGGCCCAAGAGCGAGAGGTAAATGTAATTATCATGTTTACTAAATGTATCGCCACACAATGTTTTGTTATTGAATTCGAGCAAGACCAGAGACTGGACAATTAATAACAACCGCACAATAAGTCGGCCAATCATCACAATAGTGCGGCTAAATACTGAGGTGAGTTCATCGGCATCTTGAGACATACTCTAAATTGAAATTGGCCACGTGCTGTGGAGAAAGCAGTAAGGGGTCAAGAGGTTTCTTCAACTTCTAAGTGGCTAAACTTCGAGAGAAGATCGATACAAAAGAACACGCATGCAGATCCAATTAGTATTAGAGATTGCGATATGTTTGGCAAAGGAAATCTATCTGGAACAGTTAAGGAATTGAGCTTCCGGTAATCTACTACTACTGTCATTTTACCACCTGTCTTTTTTGGGATGAGAAGTAAATGAGAAGAACTAGGTAAAATACTAGGCTCTATGTATCCTTTTTCTAAACTGTCTTCCACCCACTTATCAATAATTTCCAAATATTTATGAAGGAGACGGTAAGGACGAGTTTATACATAATGAGGACTGCCTTCTATAAATTTAATAGAAAATTTGTTTAGAGGAGAGAATCCTACAGGATCATCTGCTAAAGCAATGTTTTCTCTATTTTCACCAAGAAGGAGAGCATTTCTTCCAATTGAGAAGGGTTATTCAAAACATTTTTATTGGAATCCTTACTGGTCTCAGAAAGTAAAATTTCTTTGTAAACTTCTCTAATTTGGACGTCTGAGAGACTTTTAGAAACAGTGAAAGCATTAATATCATATGGTTCAAAAGTTTTGTAAAGGAGTAGTGAAGCTGTAGTAAGGAGGCAATGATTGTCAAAAGAGATTAAATCAGCTCCTAAATTTACCAGCTCAAACAAATTGTTTCCTTGTGATTAAGTAGAAAGTGTATTTCCGAAGAAGAGAGAACCTTAAGAGAGGAAATCTTTCCTGCTTTCAGTAATGAGCTAAATTTTCTGGTGGAGAAGCGTCAATATCAGATTGGACCTTAACTGGAAGAATATACCGTGAGTAAGGTACTATATCTATTTCAGAAAAGGTGTACACCTTATAGGATGAGGTATCATCTATTACTACATCTCCGCTTTCTGAAAGTTTTTCCGAATATATGGTCGGATGCGACGAAGAATTTACAATATCTTGGCTTTCTGCAAGATTTTCCGCGTATCTGGACTGGTGCGACGAAGATAGGGAATGATGAATAGCATTTAGGCTATCTGCAGGTTTTTCCGCGTATCTGTTCGGGTGCGACGAAAATGACGAAGAATGTACAATACGTAAATTATTCTTGTGAAATGAAGTAGGGTAGTCAGTTGAAGCGTGAGAAGATAATGTAGAAACAGAAGGGTGATGGTTGATAGTATTATATTGTGTAGGAGTGTTACTTACCTCATTTATGTGCTGGAACTGTACTCTTTTATTATTATTATAATAACTTAACAATTCCTTCTGTTGTATCACTTCTTCAGATGTGAATCCTTTTTCCATATCACTTGTTTCATCATCCATTTCATCTTCAAGGGATGAATAATAATTTGTTTGTTTCACGGTAGGAACGACGGGACGAAACCAACTCTGAACAGAGTTACACTGCTTGTTATTTGCAATAAATGATGTCTGAGAGCGACTCCCCCTAGGACTATGAGTGCTTGACTCAGGACGATCATATGAAATATGAGGCAGTGTTGTTCTTGGAGTAAGAGGCAAAGATGTGTTCCGGTTCGGAGTATAAGTTTTTCTATCAACACTCTTAAAGAACGTACCTTGTCGAGGTAAAATCGTCTTATTTAAGGGAGATGCAGTGGTATTCCGCTCATATCTGCCTTTAGGTGAGATATATTGAGGCGGAAATCCTCTCTGTGGCAGAGGCGCTGCGGGGGCTTCAACCTAAATTACTATTTAGTGAAGTAATTTGGGTCGAATGAGCTCTGGTTGGAAGAGACACTGCGGTACCCCTCTCAAATCTACCATCAGGCGTGATTTGTCGAGACTGCAATGCTCGGTGAGAAAGAGACACATCAATGTTCTGCTCAAAATTACCAGGAAATGGTGTTTTACGAGTGTGGAAAGTACTAAGGAAAGGAGGCACTACGGTGCTCCGACCAGAATACCAATTGGTGATGTAAATGGGGACGGAAGAGCTCTTAGAGTAGGAGGCACTGCGGTGCTCCGACCAATATTACCATTTGGTAATATTCCTTGAGGCAGAAGAGTTTTATTTGAAAGAGGCAATGCGGTGCTTTGTCCAAAATTACCGAAATTCGAAATAATTTATATCGAGTCCGGTTTATTACTGTTCCTGGTAACGAAAAACCGATAGGAATTGCATCCCCTGAGAGCAGAGGTACCATTCTCAATGTGCCCACCTGTGGTGGGTGGTTGAACACCAGAGCAACCTCCGGTAGCATAGGGGAGTCTTAGGCGGTAGCACTTGACATATCTAAAGCTTTTGACAGGGTATGGCATGCGTCACTACACTCTAAGCTACCTTCCTTTGGATTTCCTCCTTCGCTTTGCTTACTCTTTCTTGTCTAGTTTTCTTTCAAATCGTTCCATTTCAGCTCTTGTTGATGGAGCAACCTCCTCCTCCTTTCTTATTAATTGTGGTGTTCCTCAGAGTTTTGTTTTATCTCCAAATTTCTTCCTGCTTTTCAACAACGATCTTCTTAGCTGCACTTCTAACTCTGTTCACTCTCATGCAGATGACTTAACTCTCCTTTCTTCCACTCATTTCAATTGTGTTTCCTAGTTTGTATCTAGAGTTGCCTCTCGTCTACAGCTTTCTGATTCAATTTTTGCCGATTTGGTCGGGATTTCTCAGTGGGGTACCGTAATCTTTGAAGTTCAACTCTTTGAAAACTCGACTT
This sequence comes from Trachelipus rathkii, assembly GCA_015478945.1. NCBI lineage: Eukaryota > Metazoa > Arthropoda > Malacostraca > Isopoda > Trachelipodidae > Trachelipus > Trachelipus rathkii. The sequence goes on along the minus strand of JABUQX010115753.1, from coordinate 9,291 downwards.
CTTCATATCTCCCTCTCTAAAACAACTCCCAACTTTCCTATCCCCTTTGACAGGTCTAATGTCTTACCCGCAAACATTCTTGGACTAAACATAAAAAGTGAATTATCTTGGAGACCTCACATCACATCAGTTTGCTAAAATGCTCAAAAAAAGTGAATTCTGTTCAGAATGCGTGAATTTGTTTCTTGTGCTCAGATACTCCAATTATATAAATGTCTTATTCGCCCCTGTATGGAATATTGTCCCATTTGGGGTATCCAGTTCACCCTCCTTATTGAATAGATTGAAGCCTAAAGCTAAAGCTTATTAAACTCGTCCCATACTTTCTGATCCCTTGACCCTCTTTCTTCTCTTCGTGACATTTGGTGCCCATCTCTTTTTCTATAATGGTTATTACACGGCAGGTGCTCGAGAAATTACTCTCGCATTCCTCCACACTGCGTCGCCCTCCAAACAAGAGTGCCTTGCTCTCTATGAAAATTTCTCTGAATATTGAGACTCAAGGATCACTCACTGTCACCTCCTTCTTATCCATCCACATCTGTTTCGTGAATTGTGAAATTCTTTCCTTCTTCTGTTTTTTCCAGACAAATATTCCATCATCAAACCTATGTCTGTACAGAGTCCTTGCCACCTGAGGGAATATCGTTAGGCAAGGGTCAGGTGGGTGGGTTTACTTTCCATTATTTTAATTTTTTCTTTATGTAACTTTTTTATTATTTATTTATTTTTTCCCCTCTTTCATTCTTTCTTAACTAAATTATCATGTATATATATAAATATATATTGTATATATATACTATATATAATATATATATATATATATTATATATATTATATATATATAATATATTATATATACATATATATATATATTATATATATATAATATATATATATATATATATATATATATTATATATATATATATATATATTATATATAATAATATGTATATATATATGATATATATATATATATATATAATATATATATATATATATTACTATATATATATTTATTATATATATATATATAATATTTAATATATATATATATATAATATATATATACTTATATATATATGTATATCATATATATTGTTATATATAATTATATATATAATATATTAGTATATATATATATATATATATATATATATAAATATTATATATAATATATATATATATATATAGTATATAATATATATATATCAAGGCGAGAGTATTCCAAGTACATTTGTCAAGTAAATCACTCTAGAATTGTCAAAGTACAAGTACAATACTTTATGAAAACTTCTAGATATATATATATATATTATAATATATATATATATAATATATTATAATAATATTATAAATATATATATATACTATATATATATATAGATATATATATATATATATATATATATATATATATACTATATATTACACCGGTAATATATTATAATATATATTATATATATATAATATAATAGATTATATATATATATATATATATATATTATATTATAATATATAATAATATTATATATATTATTATATATATATATATACACCGTAATAAATATATATATGAATATATAATATATATACATATATATATAATATAATAATTATATTTATATATATATAATTATATATTTTATAATTATAATATATTATATATATATAATTAATAATATATAATATATATATATATGATATAGGTGCACAACTAACCGCCCAAAACTGAAAGTTGCTGTTTTTAGCTGTAAATCTGGCAACCTGCTCATATTTTGGCTTTTTTTAGCATTTTTAGGCCACTTTTTTAGCATTATTATAGTTACTTTTTAAACGTTTTGTCCATAACTCAGTAAGATCCCCAACTCCGGAGGACTTTTGGGGATTTTTTCCCATTGGCAGCCCTGAGACGTCGAAGACAAAGACTTGAAAACCACTTACGGAGATTTTGGAAATTCCATCATGTCGGCAGCACTGACTTGAAATTATCCAGCATTTAATAGATTTACGTTTGATACGTCAAACCTAGTGTTTTTAAGGTCGGTGAATCCGAATTTTTAAGTCTGGAAGACCGTTTCGGAGTATTGAGCGTGTGCGCAAAGGGGGCGGAGCCCCCCAAAAAGGGGACTTTTTGTTCCTAGAAGGTTTTAAAAGATCGGTAGATCATTTTTGATGTTTCCAATCGATTTATCGATGTTAACCCTATATTGATGGTTAAATCGTCTTCTACGTGTTCTTCTTGTTGGCATTTAGCACTGAAAAATATAATCGAAAGAAAATAATTACAATAATTAACATTCGATTAATCGTTGTAGTATCAGGACAGTCTCCGCGCCCACTTCTCTCGCTAGGAAGGAATAGAGGTATCGGTCTGAAACTTGGTATATAATCTATGTAGGTGATAAACTGATCACAGGCGAGTTTTGGTGACCCTAGGTCACCCCTAAGGGGGTGCTGCCCCATTAGCGCCAAGGTCAAATTCGTCCTGAAAACCATGTTAGGCTTAACGTAGATAGCTGAAATTTGGATGTGAGCTATATGATGACGTAATCTCGTCGGAGACGAGATTACGTCCCTCTGCGTCCCCCCGAAAGGGGGGCGCTGCCCCACAAAAAATTAAAATGATCGTAGAAGACTGAAACTTGATGACAGGGTTGAGGAGTCGGAGTCGGAGACGGAGATGGAGTCGGATTCGGATTCGGAGTCCATGGACCCCCCGGAGGGGGGTCTCAGTTGAAAAAAAGAAAAAGAAGAAATGCAAGGAATGCAAAACAGAGGAAGAAGAGAGAAAGATAAAAGAAGAAGAAAGAAGGAGGAGGAAAGGAGGAAGGAAGAAGAATGATGAAGGATTCGGAGTCAGAGAAATCAGAGTCAGTACCGGCTCCGATGCTGGAGCCGGTGCGGTGCCGAGTTAATAAACAGTCGTATAACAACAATGTTGGTGTCCTTATAAGGGTTATTGAGGTCGTAGAACTCGAATATGCATCGCGTGTATAAGTGCGTTATAGGGCGCTAGACCCCCATTAGGGGAGGCTCTGACTGAAAAAAAGAGCTACAGAGTTCGCAAAACAGAGACCGAAGGAGGAAGAAAGAAGGATGAAGGAAGAATAAAGAGGGAAAGAATGAAGAAGGAGTCTGACTCAGAGGAGTAAAGGTGACAGCTCACGTTGCTGCTCCGTTGCGGTGCGAGTATATTAAATATTTGTTAAATAATTACAATATTGGTGTGCTTTATATATGGATGGTCTGTAGATTTCGAAATAATGGTTTCAGCCATCAAGAAAAAAATAAAAAATTAAAAATAAATAAAATAAATAAATAAATAATTAAGAAATTTCTTATTCTTTTTATTGTTTATAACTTACAAAAATTATACGTTTTACATACCCTAAATCAGTAAATCAGTAAATCAAACCACCGTCCATCCATCATTCCACCACCCTCCTGTCCAGTTGATATTGATCTATGCATCTCATTTGATGTCAATCACATTTCGAGTATCATTTTGATAAAACATAACATAAACAAGTTCTTTATACAAAGATCAATCAATAATTATGTTAACGTAACAAAGTTTTCACATTAATAAAACTACTTAGCATCACCTAAACTAAGGAATATAAACCCACAAAGACAAACCTGACACGCCGTTAAACATGAATAAACTGTTAACGATTATCAAATTCCACACAATAACAAACAGTAAGTCAACCAACATCATACGAAAGACGTACCTATTCACACTTTGTCAAGCATATCTCTAGCATATTAACGTTAAACCTTACACTGACACAGAACATTTAGTAAAAATTTTTCATAACCTAGCCTTACTATCATACTGATCAACAAAGCTGTTACTCTAACCATAATAAAGTTTCCCCATCAATAAAGCTAACATGGCCTAACATGAACTAAAGAACTAATAATCCTACAAAGACAAACCTACACAACTTTACACACGAATAAACTGAAACATTAACAAAGTCCACACTTAACACCACTAAAGTAATAACATGTCATGCAAAACGTAACCTATTCTAACTTTTTAAGCAAATCTCTAACATATTATCGTTACACCTTACACTACACAGTAACATCACGATTTTATTAAAGCAGACTTAGATCATCTAATATGAATATAACTCCCCAACGAGAAACTTTGACATGCCTTAAACAGAAATAAAAACGGTTAAAGTACAACAAAGTTCCACACATAACAACATTAAAGTAACTAACAGCATACAAAAACGTAACTAATTCACACTTTGTCAAGCATAAATTCCTCGCTTAACCTTACACTGAAAGCGGTAACATCACATTTAATAAAGATACTTCAGCATCATCCTAAACTATAATATAACCCCCAACGACGAACCTAACACATCATATTAAACAGGAATAAACGGTTAACGTTAACAAAGTTTCACCACTAACACAAGATAAACTAACAAACATCCAAAAACTAACTTATCATCACATGATCAAACATGTCTCTAAGTTAATTACCATTAACATAGGTAATATTAACAAAAATTACCATACAACCTTGTGTAATAATCATGCAGACCAATCGAAAGGATGTAACGTAACAAAGTTTCACAATTAATTAAAAGCCAACCTCAAATAAATACGACAAACCTACAACAAGAATAAACATAACAAAGGTCCAAACTTATCCACAGTAAAAGTAACAACTGACAAGGCTCACAAAAACATAATCCAGTCGCACTTTATCAAACATATATCCTAACATATCAATGTTTAATTTTACATTAACTATAAGCTAATATTTAACACCAAGAAAAATAGCTAACCTTACCTAACCTGCCATAATAACCCTGCATCGAATACCTATGGTTAAAGACAAACAAAAGTAAAGTTTTTACTCTCCGTAAAGCTAAACTATGGACATAACGCACTTAACCCACAACAACCAACAGAATAAACCACCCACATTCAACAACGTAGTCATTAAACCGAACATACGCGAGTTCTACATAACATCTAATATTTACCAAAATTTATCATAACCTTACCTAACGTGTATAAGACGAAACAAAGTAAGTCTTTTAGCTATCTCTTTTAGACTCCGCCTCCTTTCAGAAAAAACCAACTCTAAACATGAAAAATGATTTAATGCTTTAAACCATTTGCATAAAATGATGCAATACTTATATTTGCTCCTCTGGCAGGAATACAAGCAACTTAGCGGTCGCCATTGGGTTTACGATTAAATATAAATGACACTCGTTGTGAATCAACCTGAAACTCCTCGTGAAGAGTATCAACAGACAAGCGATAGAGATGCGGGAGATGTCTTCGTATCAGACTGCGAAAACTATACCTACTGAAGAAAATAGGTATAAACAACCCTTAAATAGTAATGAACTTCTTGTTCAACATCAGAAGAAAGTAAACAAATATACGACAGACGAACCATATCAGTTCAAAAAGGGTATGTATTCTCGTAGACAACAGACACACAACAATAACATAGACAAAAATAATCGTTTATATACTAACAACAGAATTATGCTCGTAACACTTGTTATTCACATTATAAACTTGAATAGCATCACCGGAACTAGAATATAATGTACAACGACAAAACCTAAAACACCTTACGCACGAATAAACTAGCAACATTAACAAAGTTGCCTAACACATATAACAAAACGTAACCTATTCACACTTTTTTTCCAGCATATCTCTACATATCAATGTAATTTACATTAATACTTATGGATTAACGTCACATTCGAGTATTCAATTCCTTATAAAGCATACCCAAATGAGTTCTTAATACTAACCATCGAATAATATTGCCTAACATAAACAAGGTTTTTCAATTATAAAGCTAACATAGCATCATATATAACTAAGAAAAATATGCTTACAACGACGAACTAACAACAACTTAAGCACTGAGTATAAAACTGTAACATTACCCATATGTTTCCACATGCTTTAACGACCTAAGGCGTAACTAACATTAGCCGTACAAAACGTAGACCTATTCATACTTGTTTCCAAGCATATCTCTAACATATGAAACGTTAATTTTACATTGAACACAGTAAATTTAACAAGATATATTATTCATAAACCTTAGTTAGATTATCATTACAGACCAACCGAAAATACTAGTAAACATAAACAAACTTTTAATTCCAAACGGATAACACAAACAATAAGTTCTTTATATATCTAACCACGAACATATGCTAACGTAACAACGTTTTACATTAATAAAGCAAAACAATAACATAAACCTGAACTTAGAAATATCAATGTACACACAACACCAACACACATACGTTACGCAATGAAACTACTACATTAAAAACTTCCGCCACTTAACAGAACAGTAAAAGTACCGTAACACATCGTACAAAAACGTAAACCTATTCACACTTTTTCAAGCATATCTCTAACATATATCAATGTTTAACTTTACATTAACATCGTAATTATTTAACAAAAGTTTAGCCATAAAACCTGGTCTAATCATATTATACAAAGATAATAATGACTAACAATAAATTTAGCATCAATAAGCTAACATATCAATAACCGCAACTAAGAATATAATGTAAAATGCAAACCTAACATACTCGCGTATGAATAATCAGCTACATCCTGAAAATTCCCTACTTATCAAAGGTAAGTAGCTAACAGGTCTATACAATAATCGATTTTCCCACTTTTCACGCATATCAGCTACAGGTAAAGCCGTATTATCTAACAAAATCCCCTTAACAAAGTGACCAATCTATCCAAGATACCAGCATCTTGAACTATGAATTGACACTATTTCATCAAAGTGTCACTCGTTTCGAGTATACAACATTTGACCTATGAATAATCATAGAACATTAGCAAAAAATCTAGGCAAACCTAACATTACCAAACAAAAACTTAACCTAGGACCAGGTTTCTAACATTAACAACTTAACCACAGTAATATCTTACAAAAACATCATCATTTCTCTAACAAATCAGTGTTATTTTACATTGTCATATTAATATTTAACATAACTTACCTAACTTACGATAAACAGTTTTTCATTAACCAAGAGAGTATCTAACGCAACACATTACCTATCCAAGAGAAAAACCAGGGATGCGCCCCTGAAACAGGGTGTGAATCCTTCAGGGGATCACCCCGAAGGGGTGTAAGTGGGCTTTACCCCTCCGAACGGGGTATCCCCCTCGCAGCATTCACACCCTTTCAAGGGCAGTTTCTTCTGTTTTCTCTTGAAGGTAATTTTATTTTATGATTTTCTTGGTAATGAAAACTGTTTATTACATAGTTAGGTTAACTTTTATGTCTAAATTACTAATGACATGTAAAAAACACTATTTGTTAGAGAGAGAAATGATGAGTTTTTGTAAGATATACTGTGTTAACTGACGATGATGATAGAAACGTGAGCCTAGGTTTAGTTTTTGTTGGGTAATGTTAAGGTTTGCCCTAGATACTCTTGCTAAGCTACGATTTTTCCATAGGTCCAAATGATGTTATACTCGAAACGAAAGTGGACACTCTTGGATTTGAAGATAGTTGTCCAATTCATCAGTTCAAGAGTGTGTCTTTGATAAGATTGGTCACTTTGTTAAGGGATTTGTTAGATAATACTGCATATTGGTGATATGCTTGAAAAAGTGGGAACATATCGATTATTGAATGACCGATTAGCTACTTTACCTTTGATAAGTAGGAATTTCATGATGTAGCTGATTAATCTTCATACGCGAGGACTGTTAGTTTGCATTTACCATTAATATTTTAGTTCCGTTGATATGTATAGCTTTATTTATGCTAAACTTTGTGGGTAGCATTATATCTGTGTCCAGTATGATGATAACAGTTAATCGCTAAACTTTGATTAAATATACGATGTTAATGTAGAATTAACATTGATATGTAAAATCATGAACAAGTGAATAGGTTACGTTATTGTACGCTATGTTAGTTACCTTTACTGCTTTAAGTGCGGAAGTTTGTAATGTTAGTGGTTTATTCGTGCTTAAGTTGTGTCAGTTTGTCGTTGTACATTATATCTTAGATTCAGTATTTATGTTTTGCTTTCATAATGTAAAAAACGTTTACTTAGCTTATATCGATGTGTATAATTAAAAACTTATCATAAGTTATTCTTGGATAAAACTTTGTTATGTTTACAGTTATTCGTTGTCTGTATGGAATTAAACAAGTTAAAATTGTTGTTAAATATTACGTTGTCAATGTAAAATTAACGGCAAATATGTAAGAGATATGCTTGAAAAATATATAGTTACGTTTTGCTACGTAATGTTAGTTATTACAGTGTAAGTGTGAACTTATGTTAAATGAAATTTAAGCCTTTTGTCTTTATTCATCTGTCGTGGAGTTTAGTAATATGATGCTATTTTTTCCATGTGTGAAAACTTGTTATGTTAGCATATATCGATGGTTAGTATATTAAAAGAACTCATTTTGGCTATGTTTATAAGAATTATTATCGAATAGTGACGTAAATCTCAATAGTATTAATGAAAATCCACATTGATTGTAGGAGATATGCTGGAAAAAGTAGGAATAGGTTACTTTGTACCTGTGCTAGGTACTTTGTTATGTTTATAGTTATATTCTGCGATAAGGTGTATAGAGTTTTTCATTACATAATATTCTTAGCTTCGGTTGATTCTATGTAGCTTTATAATAGTGAAAACAATGTTACGTTAGCATTAATTCGTCTTGGTTAAGTATTATAAAAACGATTTTTGTATACTATGTATTGTTGATTGTTTTGTCTAAACGAGTATACATACCCTTTTAACTGATAATTGTTATTCTACGTCGTATTCTTGTTTTACTTTCTTCTGATTGGTGAAAGAAAGAATCTCATTACATTTAAGGGTGATTTAACACTATTTTCTTCAGTAGCATAGTTTTCGCAGTTCTGATACCGGAAACATCTCCCGCATCTCTACGTTGTGTTGATATCTCACGAGGAGTTTCGTATTCACAAGATGTGTCAGTATATATTAATACGTAAACCGAATGGCACTGCTACATAATGCTGATAATTCCTGCCAAGGAATCAAATATAATAAGTATTGCATCACTTTATCCAAATGGTTTAAAGCTAAATCATTTTTCGTGTTTAGAGTTGGATTTTCTGAAAGGAGGTCGGTGTCAAAATGAGATAAGCCTAAAAAACTTTACTATGTTCTCTTACACTTAGGTTAAGGTTATGATACATTCTTGGTAAAATTACTATGTTAAGTATCTCTTCTCTGT
>JABUQX010115752.1:15000-17058 GCA_015478945.1 Trachelipus rathkii | reverse complement strand
CCGGTGTACTTCGTTCAATATCAAAATTGGTGTTTAACCGTTTCTGTTTATCGTGAAACGCTTTCGCGTTTCGTGCGCCACTTCAATATATATAGTATATAAATATATATATATATATATAGATATATATATATATATATATATATATGCTATATATATATATATATATATATATATATATATATATATATATATATATATATATATATCTTCATCTACTCCCATAGGAAAAGGGTTACACCCGGTCATAGGACTGGTATCTTTTTCTATCTGGCCTCTAGCCTCCATCTGCTAAAGTTTTACAAAAAAATCATATACCTAGGGGCAATGGCATCCATGGATCCATTGGTAGTCTTTGAGATTTTCAGTCCATGCAGGTATAATTTTCCCCTTGTCTGTGGGACTAACATCTTCTCCTATCGAACAATTTAGCTCCTTCGACAATAGATCTCCAGAAGATCATGTTTCTAAGGGCATTGGTTTCCAATGCTAGTCCTAGATTTGTTTCAAGCAATTAAATTAAAGGGTCCTGTTTCAAGCCCTGACTCTCCTCAAAACATGATCCGATTCTGTCAAAATATTTCAACTACACACAGAACACATACACACACATACACACACACACACACACACATATATATATATATATATATATATATATATATATATATATATATATATATATATATATATATATATATATATATATATATATATATACTTTCTCTATATATATATATAATAGTGACAGAATCACTCTTCTTGAGGCGAAATTTGATAATATCTAGGAGTAGACCAAAGCAAATCTAAATATATTTTTTTTAACTTTAAGAATTTCATGTCGACTAATTTCGGGTATTTCCAACTTCTACGCATTGTCAAGGCCTAAAGTACAATGAACTATAATATAATGTAACTATAAAATAATCAAAACTATACCATATAATATAAAACTATATAGTATAATAATAATAATAATAATAATAATAATAATAATAATAATAATCATAATAATAATAATAATAATAATAATAATAATAATAATAATAATAATAATAATAATAATAATAATAATAATAATAATAATAATAATAATAATAATAATAATAAAAATAATTATAATAATAATAATAATAATAATAATAATAATAATAATAATAATAATAATAATAATAATAATAATAATAATAATAATAATAATAATAATAATAATAATAATAATAATAATAATAATATGCAGGAATAATAATAGTATAAAATATTATATAAACTATAACTATATACCTATAAATTAAATGTTATGTACAAACAAGTTAATAAATGAAATAATTTGTATGATTATATTCAGTAATAAATGCAACCACAGGGCAAAATTTTTCCTTTAGTATAGAAATATTTTAGCAATTCAAGTTTTCATTCAATTCTGAATTGTAATGGGTACGTATTTAAAGATTCCAACAAATGAGGATTGAGCTCTAAAAACTAAAATAAAAATACAAAAAATACAAAATTCAAAATAAAGTACACTACAAAAGTACAAAATACAAAAATACAAAATTCTGAAATTAGAATCTTGTATATATAGGATGATTATTTCGAAAAGAATGAAAGTTGATTTCCGAGTTTATGGTGTGATGAATTTGTTTCAAAGTTTTATAAGCTTGCTTGGTTCCTGTAACTCCCTTGAAGAAATATGGGAATTCTGTCATGATTCCCATTCTCTAGTGCATCACAGCATTGGTTTCAAAATAATTGAGTAATTTTAACCTGTGAAGGTGATTAGTCTACACTACACAACACAGACTTAGTTATGCGATACATTTGTCCCAAAGTTTTATAAGCTTGCTTGGTTCTTGTTACTCCTTGAAAGAGTATAGGACTTCTGTCATGATACGTCATCTCTGGTACATTACAGGATTGGTTTCAGTAATGGAGTGATTTAAGTTCCGTAGGTGATTAGTCTACACATAACAGACTTGGTTACGCTTCACACACCAAAAAAAAAAAAAAAAAAAAAAACAGGATTGGATCCAGGGGTGTAGCCAATTTAATGACAGT
>JABUQX010115752.1:5000-7500 GCA_015478945.1 Trachelipus rathkii | reverse complement strand
TTTTCCAAAATATATTTTGCTAAAATGGAAATTTCTCATGAATACTTTCCCGAACGAACAAAGGTTATTAATGAGGAGGATTCATAATAATCACATGAGGAATACTCGATTGTTTTTGATATGTTACTTGAAGAATACAATGAAAGATTCACAGACAAAAAATAATGACCACACAAAAATTAACATTTCTGCACCATCTAGTTGATGTCTCCAAAGCCCATACACAGATACAAGTGGAATTGATTCGAGCTAGGTATCGGAAGATAACATTATAAAATCCTTGTTTGGTGCTAAGAAAGATCACATTAAAATTTGGAGAAATACAATAGAATATCCCTATCTATGGCAACGGCAACGGCAACAAGCAAGGAGAATGCTTTCTCCGTTCTCAACCACTTATTAAAGTAAATTCATATTTTCCTATCTCACCCAAATCAAGACACCGTTAATTAAGATCTTAAATGGCGTATGTGCATCTTGAGGACCAACTAAAATTTAGGTTCACCTTGTTTCAACAAATGCTTTCCCTCACAAGGCAGCCACAACAAGTCTTTGAAAGGTAAACTATCTTGATATTATTTAATTTATTTCACTAGCAAACACACACGCAATCGAAAACGCAAACGCAAACTCAAACGCAAACGCAAACGCAAACGCAAAAGCAAAAGCAAAAGCAAAAGCAAAAGCAAACGCACACGCACACTTAAACATATATATATATATATATATATATGCAATAAACATTATATATTTCTATATATATATATATATATATATATATATATAATATATATATTTATTTATAATATATATATGTATATTATATATTATATATATATAATATATATATTGCAATAAACATTTATATTCTTGAATTGGCCTTTGAATCACAATTAACTTCACTGCGACCATCCCACGCACAAGGTTCTGACCCTGTTCTTTCCATTTGATGAAATATCGACACTCTTTCGCTTGTTTAAAGGTTCTCCAACTGCAGGTGTTCGAGCATGTCTCTCAATTATATTCAAGCATTTAGTCTGAATGCCTTTGTTGGATGTTAGCAGAGTTTTTGTTATTACATTACACCAGGGGCGTATACATAGGGTAGGCAGGGTAGGTAGCTCCTACCCAATATTTTTTAGTCTTTTTTAAAATAATTTAATAAAAGTAAAAATAAATTTATTAGAAGAAATTACTAAAAAAAACAAAGATGTACAACATCTATTTAAAGAATCTAGTTATTATATTAATAACAATTATAATAATTAAATCATTTGGGAAATTTTCCTTCCCTACTCTTCCCAAGAGTAAATGTCAAAGCTATGGGCGTACGGGTAGATCTTCATATTTCATATAAAATATATAGGAAAAAGCCAAGCGTCATACCTTGCTGTTCGAGCGAAAAAATACGCAAATTTTCGCGAGTACGAAACTTTCGTTCACCCAGTGAAATCGTACGAAATAATTTGAAAAAAAGATTTTGAATCTCTTCTCATCTTCCTCCTCTCCTCTGTCTCTGTTCTACATGTATTATACATGGTAATATATATAATAATATATATTATATATATATATATATATATATATATATATATATATATATAAATAATATATAAAATATATATTAGTATATCTTGATTGGTTTAAAAAAATGCATTGGCTTACAGGTCTCTCTCTCTCTCTCTCTCTCTATTGTTGGCCATGCTTATTATTTAGCAATTCATGTGGGAATGATGTGTGGAGTAAAGTGGGTTATTTTGATTTTATTTATTATTATTATTATTATTATTATTATTATTATTATTATTATTATTATTATTATTATTATTAATATATATAATAATATATATTATATATAATATATATATATATATATATATACTATATAAAATATAATATATATAATAATATATATATATATATATATATATATATATAATATATAAATAATATATAATATATATATTTATATATATATAATATATATAATATATATATATATATATATATATATATATATATATATATATTATATATATATATATATATAATTATAATATATATATATATATATATTATATATATAGATATAATATAGCTGCCACCAAATTCAAGCTTTTAAAATGTATTTTGAAAATAATATGTCAGCTAAGCAAAATCTAATTAAAATAGAACAATGGTTTATTTTTTCTTAAATTATTTAAATTGGAATATTTTGTTTTTCGAAATACTTTTTGCATAATAATCATAACAAATTAATCTGACGTAGCACTTTTCGGCTATAAAAGAGAGAGTTTTCGCTGCAAGATTGTCATAGTTAATTTAAACGCACAACGAGGTGCTTCTTAGGCGAACAGAACATACGACGACTTACTACTAATAATTATAATTATTATTATTATTATATTATTATATTATTGATTATTATTATTATTCATTATTATTATTATATTATTATTCATTATTATTATATTATTATTATTATTATTTATTATTATTA